>CAJGYO010000478.1:0-66390 GCA_904845875.1 Miscanthus lutarioriparius | reverse complement strand
GTTCATGTAGATAAAATGACCAAAATGCCCTCAAGTGCATGTTTGACTTGAATTGACCCTTGAGTGTCATCGTTTGACTGATTCAAAAGTCCAACTTAGAAACCTTGCATGGCTGTGCACTCTTTACAAAAGTTGTAGCAAATTTATCAAGGAACAAAAGTTGTTTTATGACCAACTCATGAAAATGGCTAGAACATGTTCAAAAGGGACCCACAAGTCAGCATTGATGGTGGATTCAACAATTGAAAATTTTCTAAGTCACAAAGCAGATTTCAGTTTCATGAGCTGATGTTTGGAGCACTCAGATCTCACTAACCAAGCCAAACTAGCTCGAGCTCCAATTAGCAAACTTGTAGTACTCACGTAGGTCTCCAACTTTGTTACCTACAACTTAACCTGGATCGCAACGGTTTAAGAGATCCAACGCTCGAATACGTCTTTGTCAACACCTTCGCTAATCATCGAATCGTTGTTTTAAAATCGGTCGCTGACCGCTATGGCCGAATCGGTTCGTAAAATGACGCCGCGTATCCGCCACTCGTCGCCGGACTCGCTAGCGCTGGCACGCATTGCGGACGCTTCTGGCGTGGACGGTACCGTCTTGAAGCTCCCTCAGTGCTCGCCTCACCGAAGTCGCTGCTCCATTTTGGCTTTCCCTCCTTCCTCCCTCCAAGACAATGATGATCGAACGCCAAGCAACACGAGCCAAATCCACCAAACCGAAAGCGCCCTTGCCCGATTCATCTCGACGACGCAGCACCACCGTGAGCTCCTCCACGTCCGCGACCCCACCGCCACTCCATTTTTGCCTCGGTAGCTCTCACCGTGAGCGCTGCTCCACCGGGTCGCCATGATCCGCCGCCGACCGAAGCTCAGACGTGGCCAGGTCTGCCGAGCCCCTTGCCGTCCCATCCTCCCTTGCGTTAGCTGCTACGCAGTGCCACTCGATGCTTGTAGGGTCACCACCCGAAGTCGCGACGTCGTTGCCTCGCCCGAGCCTCGCTTGATCAAGCTGTCGTCCGCCATGCACGCCGCCAGCGTCAAGGCTAAGAGTCGAGAGTCTCAAATTAGGGTTTAGCTGGGTGCGCATGGGTGTGGGGAACATGTCGGTGCCATCGAAGTTCGCCGGAGATGTCGCCGGCGACGATCTACGCCGCCGCCTCTTTCTCCTCCCCGCCTGTCTCGGCCACCACGCTGGGACCCATTGTCACCACCGAGGCCGAGGCGGAGTTGTACTGGGCCAAGCGCCATGTGTTTGGTGCTGGCGCTGGCTTTGGGTCACAATGCCAGTGTGCTTTCATGGGGCCGCTGTTCCGTCGGGCCGTCCAACAACCTGTATTGCGTTTTGATTCTTATTTGTTTGCTTTGTTATTTCACGACTTTTATATTGGTATTCAAAAATTTGTATTGCCTAGTATATAGATCCAAATACTATGGTTCAAATTTTGTTGAGTTCCTGGTCATGTCTAGTATTTAACAAAAATATTATATGAGCACATGTTTTAGAAATTCTGGATTAATTAAATAGGACATTGAAATGTGTTTTTGGATACATGCAAACTTGTTTGAATTTTATCTTAAGTTTCTGTGGTCCAAAAATTATGAAATTTTGTGGGCAGTCTATGATTTCTTATTAGAAGCTCTGGTTAAAATTTCAAAGCCAGTGCATGTGTAGTTTTTAAGTTATAGAATTTCCTTTTATTAATGGGTGGATCTTGTGTGAATTTTCATAATTTTTCTATAGATCCAGTGAAGGTGAAATTTGATGAGTGCTATTCTTATGCTAGAAAGATGCTAGGAAAAATGGGAAATCTGTTGCTTGACACTTTTTAATAAGGTTTCCTAATTATGCTAAAATTAGACATGCCACCTGTTATTTTGGATACAGCAAGTTATGTTTGCCCAATGGCTTTGAAATTTTTATGGTAGTCTATGTGCAGCATGAGATAGCTACTGTAATTTTTGTAGATTTTTATGAATAGTTTTACTATATATTGCTTAAATCACCTAATTAACTAAATAAATTGGAAAAGGATATTAAATAAATTATTTAGAAGTTGGCACTATACTTTCTAATGTTTCTTAGGTATGAAAAACAAGTTGGTAAACTTGGATTGATCAAATTATGCTTTTGCATCATCATTAAATAATTAAGTTAGCAACCCTGCCATTGCGGGACAGATTCTAGGTCTACTGGAATTTGATTGGGTTAACTTAAGAATCATGCTTTGATGTTTACAAATGAATTGTAGAGAATTTCATAAGCTTTCCAGAATGTCCTCTTGCAAGTCATTTGGATTTATAGAACTCTGGTTATGATTGAATTAAGTAACTACTTGTTTGCATATGAAGCTTTAACTGTTATTTTAAGTATGTCATTACTATTTCTAAGTTTGTGGTACTGTTCCTAGGTGTTAGGCCTTTAACTGAAGATGAGCATATTTATCTTAGGTTATGCAAGTTAGGTAAGTTGCTCTTTTTCTTTAAGTTAAGTTAGATACATGCTTAAAGTGATTTGAATAGAGCTAATTACTCGGTAAACGAGTGTCCAGTGATGCTTTCGTAAACACTCACTGTGATTCATTCATCATGAGCATCATGTCATTCCTTATGCATCCATGATATTTATCTTTTGCATCGGCATGCAATAGGTGTACCGGAAGGAGTAACCTCACTGGAATTGAGGAACTGAGGAAAGCGGCAGCAGCGGTTGACACCCGAGATTCGGAGAGGAGCGACCTTTAAGAGAAGTGCCGACGAGGTCGCCGTTGAGTGCCCGGACCACCGTCCTTGCAACTTTGTGAAAGGCAAGCCCCGAGCATATTAAGTCTCCTAATTTCCGAAATGCACGATTCTGATATTATTGCTACATATATATATATTGTTGCATTAAGTTTAGGTGTTGGATGCAAACCCTTGTCGCATTGGTTACCCAATCCTTGTCCGGATATTGTTACCCTGAATCCTATGTAGCTCGTGCTCGAGTAGTGCTTAGCCCCGCTAAACGTGGTAGAAGTCGGTGATTTCACCACCTGCGAGATATAGGAAGATACACGTGTACGGTTGGCTATATTTGCTATCGTGGAAAAGAACCAAATCTTAATTTGAAATGAAGACCGGACGGAGGCTTGCCGGTTGCAAAGGACTCCATCTGTGTCGCTTAAGGACCGATTCTTGGAGCCTTTCCTGCTCATGTTGAACACATGCCTCTCTCTTAGTTGGCCGTGTCCGATGACCGACCATGAAGCCAAGTAGCTCACCTCGTGCCGAGAGTCGATAAGTATAAAGTGCGCCTCGGAAGGGAGCCGAGGCGTGAGTCCAAGGGGCGTGATTTAAAAGTCCCGATCGCCCCGGCGGTAAGGGTAATCCCCGAGAGTCTTTGGCGTTGATCGAACCCGCGAATTTGGTTCCCGAGATGTTCCAAAGGTGGCCCACGGCTACCCTTGCAAAGTATGCCAGGTGAGAGTTAGGAATACCCCTCACCGAGTTGTAATTGATTCAATCACCGCTCTCCCCGGTTAGTGAGAACTTGACGGGCTTATCTCCAATGTAGATTCACCAATAACTTAATGGTTCGGAAATGATGATATGATGATGATAGCCTTATTATACCGCTATGGTTAATATTGTTTGCTCCTAATAAGTGAGTGCTCTAGTACAAAAGCTAATCTAGTGGACAGGGTAACTAATGATAAGTTTAATGCTAAGTTTAAATTGGTTACTATAATCATAAGCTCTTTTATGCAACTGTGTCAAGCTAGCCCACCAAAAAGCCTTGCATGATCCTTGGTGTCTTTTATTTCTGATTTTTGTTGGGTAAGTCTAGGCTGAGTACCTTCTCGTACTCGTGGTTTATTTCCCACCGCTGCGGATGACCGCTTCTTCTTTGGTTGTTTGCCGTCACGCCTTTCTCCCTCATTGGGATGAAGACTAGACCGTTAGGCGCGCGGTCTCTACTAGTTCTCGTGACTGAGATAATGCTTTTGTGGGACATGACTCGATCCCGCAATGTATTTGAAACTATGAAGTTATGTACTAAACTATGTTGCTTCCAAGCAATTAAACTTGGTTTGTAATATTTATTTGAACTCTGATGGATGTAATCCGCATGCTACTTGTGAAATGTTGTAACGGATGATGTGTTGTGTTGAATCAGTACGGTCTTGGTTTGTATGTCGAGAGTTGGTTGAAATCCTTTGTGATTTCCGGACTCACCGGGATTATGGGAGCTTAAGTATGTGAATTGATCTCTTCGGTGATTGTTTTTGTACTTACGTTCTTATGATTTGGTCGGTTCATTACATACCGGCATCGAGCGAGATTTGACACTAAACATGTCATTTGTGTATTTAAAACAAAAGTATTTGTGAAAATCATAAATTAAATACTAAGTATTGCCAGTGGTCATATCCCTTATGCCCAAATAAGGACTCTTAGGTGGCTTATTAAGTACTAACTTGGGGTTACTTTGCTTGTTCTGCTTAAATCGTCCATACGGCGTGCTATTATATGGATGCCATCCGCTTGGGTGGTAATGTTTGGATCAAATACCTCTACGCTCTGGTAAGTGGGAGTTAGAGAGCATGACCGTCCAACCGTCGGTCTAGGGAGAGTAGTAATGGTTGCTCGCATACTTACATGTTCAATCATGTATCTATGAGAGTACTTAAATGTGGGTATCTCTGACGGGTAGCTGTGATACTAGAGTATATGCATCGGGGGATGTATGTATGAAAGTATTTAGTTTACTGCATGCTTTTATGCATTTTGGGAAATTACTGGGCTGAAATGAAATTTTCTGCAGGTACACTAACAACGTATCGTTGTAGATCGACTAGCTACCGTATACGAGAGAACGTATGTATGCCACCGTATATTTTGCTAGCCTTTAAATTTTTCTAGGATTGTGAGGACGTACGGATCGTGCATGCATCATGTTCAAGCATACATGGCATTTCTTGCATTACTCCCTCCTTTAAAATATGATTCTCCCCTTATGTTGTAACTTTTGCTATAGATGGCGCGCACGAAGCTGACTGCTCGCAAGTCCGCTGGAGGCAGGGCACCTCATCACCGCTTAGCTCCTCGTGAGCCCCGTCCTGAGCCTACTGAGGAGGAAAGGCTGAGGATAGAGCTAGCTCGGGTGATCACGAGAGGAATGCGACTCAAGACCGCTTGGAGCAAGTAACGCAGGAAAGGGACCAAGAGACCCTTGAGGTTCGAGGGTTGACAGCTTGCTCACCATGAATCAGTGAACGCATGATGTTGATTCACGTGATGAACCAACAGAATGAAGCCTGCACGAGGAGAATGTGTTGAGAGCGCTGACGGTAGAGCTAGAGCAAAGCAAGTGGCGATTCTTTGAGGAGTACAATAACAATCTCCATGAGGAGGTTCACCTATTACACAATCAACTTCACCTCTCTCCCGCCACCGAGGATGAGGATGAGATGGGTTCTGTGTCATCATGGCTGAAGGTGATGATGACATGGAGGTCAATGGACTGAGGACATTCCACCCGATGAGGAGGAAGATGAGGAGTTAGAGCCTCATAGTGATGAAGATGGAGGAGAGATCTTCGACATCGACTCCGAGACGGCGATCGTAGTTTAGCTTACTACTTAGCTAATGCGCAAGAGCTAGTCTTTTGTTGATCCTCATGCATGAACGAGTAGCTTTGGAATAAGTAATCGTTGGGATGTAATATCGAACAATAAGTTATCTTTGGATGTAAGTTTGGAACCACTATGGCTTGGATGTAACCTATCGAACGTATTATGCTCCACGTATGTGAGCCTTTGATAAATTTTGTCTTTGCGGTCTATGGATCTCGTTGTTGGTTAAGTTCATCGCATTTATGTGCCAATTGACGCGCTTGATGAGTTGTGTGGTTGTGATGAATGATTGTGCCTCTGTTGATTATATAAATGCATTCCTCCAATGGACTCAGGCCATATAATTATACGGTTCATCTACAAAATTTCCACATCGTCGCTGCTCATTGGCTATACATTTTGCAGATGACTCATAACCTTCGTCATGATGTCGTGGCATGGGAAATGAGGAACAACCACCTCCACCACCGCCCACACCAAATGAGCTAATGCAGAGATAGTTGTGGAAAGTCACAGATGTTAGCCGAGGCTATGCGTCGATGGCTAACCGTGAGGATCGTCATGTCCGCTTAAGGACCCAAGCCGAACCAAGACAAGCAGACTTTTTAAGGACTTCATGGATACAAAGCCTCCTATCTTTCGTGGAGGCGTAAGAACCATTACAAGTCGATGAATGGTTGAGCACGATAGAGCAAAGGTTTGATTGCTCCGCTTGATCAAGGTATGAAGGCCACATATGCAGGACACCAGCTCCAAGGCCCTGCAGTATCTCGGTGGACACATCACAAGACCACCTTCCCTACAAACGTCGAGATAGTTTGGGGTCGGGTTTGAGCAGCTTTCAGAGGACACTTTATCCCTCCCGGTCTCATGGCCATTAAGCATACTTGAGTTTATGAAGCTCACCCAAGGCAACAAGAGTCTCAATGAATACCTCCGGGCATTCAACAACTCAAGCGAGGTATGCTCCTGAGTTCGCCGACATCGACGCTAAGAGAATAGCTAGCTTCAAGAGGGACTTTCCCTAAATTGATGAAGTCAATGGGCAATCGCAAGTGTGTCACCTTCAATGAGTTTATTAGTGACACTCAACTCGGAAAACAATGATAAGATATATGCCGCTTCCAAGAACCGCAAAAAAAACTTTGAGGTAGGTGCTTCTCGATCTAAGGCACCAATGGTATCCAAGGCCCAAAGATCAAATCCACCCAATGCTAATGTCCCAGTATCGCCCACCTCGTAAGAAGAATCAAGCTAAAACTGGTTTTCGCAAGTACACAATTTCCTTGCCAAAGAATACCTGATTGTAGGCAGCTCCAATGTCCCACCAACTAACAGCCGTGTTGGGCCTGTGAACCACCAGGTCATTGGGCAAATAGATGTCCCCATCCTCCCAAGAATGCTCAAGGAAACGTCCGTCAGTGGCGTGTTCATTACACTACTATGGAGGAAATTCCTGCTGGTGAAGTGGTCACCGGCCCGTAAGTTTCTTGTTAATGATCACCCTAGCAGCTTGTGCTCTTTGATTCGGTGCTTCACATTCCTTTGTGAGTTCTACTTTTGCATCTAAGCATAAGATGATTGTGATTACAATTGTCAAGGGTGGTTATTGTATTAGTGCTGCTGGGAATAATATCATGACTAACCAAGTAGTAAAAGATGTAAAGCTTGAAATTGGGGATCGAGAGTTCCTTACGAATCTTGTAGTACTACCGGGGGTAGGAATTGATATAATCCTAGGAATGAAGTGGATGAGTGGGAATGGAGTGTTGATCGATACGTCAACCCGTGTGGTAATGTTGAGGGATCCTGTGGACAAGAAGGGTTTTCTAGTGCAGTTACCTCATGATATCTCTATTCACAATATAGCCAATGCTACCCTAGCCAAAGCCATTGAGGATCTACCAGTTGTCTATGAGTTTCCAGATGTCTTCCCTGATGACTTGCCTGGATTACCTCCGGACCGCGATGTAGAATTCAAGATAGAACTTATTCCGGGTATGGCTCCTATATCTCGAAGGCCCTATAGAATGCCGCCCAATGAGTTGGCTGAACTAAAGAGTCAGTTGAATGAGCTATTGAAGAAAGGTTTGATTTGGCCTAGTTCTTCTCCTTGGGGTTGTCCGGCTATCTTTGTGAAGAAGAATGACGAGTCTCTACGCATGTGTGTGGATTATCGTCCCCTAAATGCTGTTACCATCAAGAACAAATACCCTCTTCCTCGCATCGATATTCTGTTTGATCAGCTCTTCAAAGCTAAAGTATTCTCCAAGATCGATTTGAGGTCTGGTTACCATCAGATCAAAATTCGTCCTGAAGATATACCTAAGACAACTTTCTCTACTCGTTATGGCTTGTTCGAGTACCTTGTCAAGTCCTTTGGGTTGACAAATGCTCCTAAGACACTTTATGTACTGATGAATTCTCAGATTCATGCCGAAATTGGACAAGTTTGTCGTCGTGTTTATTGATGATATCCTGGTATATTCTCGTAATGAAGAAGAGCATGTTTGAACATTTGAGAATTGTCTTAAATCGGTTATGCGACAACCACTTTTATGCTAAGTTCAAATAAGTGTGAATTCGGTTGAACAAGATACCTTTTCTAGGTCATGTGTTATCTGGTGATGGAATTTCGTTGACCCTACGAAGGGTGCAAGAAGTCCTTGAGTGGAAGGCACCTACTACGGTCCACGTAAGTCCGAAGTTTCCTAGGGTTGGTCAAGCTATTATCGCCGCTTATCCCAGATTTCTCCAAGATAGCCAAGCCCATGACTCGCCTACTTCAAAAAGATGAGAAGTTTGTCCGGACTACGAAATGTGATGAGGCTTTCCACACTTTATGGACCTTGCTAACCTCTCGCTCTCAGATATAACAACCCGACATCGAAAAGCCTTTTGATGTCTATTGTGATGCATGTGGCACCGGTTTGGGGTGTGTTCTTATGCGAGAAGGCCGAGTAATTGCTTATGCTTCAGCGCCACCTTGAAAGCATGAAGTCAACTATCCTACCCATGACTTAGAGCTAGCCGCAGCTTGTTCATGCCTCAAGATTTGGAGACATTACTTGTTTGGGTAATGTGTGCAACATCTATACTTGACCATAAAAGCCTCAAGTACATCTTTACTCAACCCGAAGTTGAACATGCGCCAACGACGCTGGTTAGAATTGATCAAGGACTACAACCTTCAAGTGCACTACCATCCTAGTAAGGCAAATATGGTTGCTTTGATGCCTTAAGCGAAAAGGCCCATTGCAATTCCTTAGTTAGTGAAAATTTTCATCTGGCACACCTCCTTCATCCTGTAGTGCTCCACAATATCACTGTGGATTGCTCTCTTAGAAGTCGAATTATCGAACTCCAGAAGACTGATGTGGGTGTGTTTCACATCAAGCGGAAAATGAAAGAGAAAGAGACCAAGCACTTTAGGGTCGATGACAAAGGAATTCTCCGTTTAATGATAGACTTGTGGTACCCAAAGATAAAGAACTTAGAATTCAAATTATGGTTTGAAGCCCATTCTTCTAAGTTGTCCATCCATCCCGGTAGTAGTAAAATGTATCAAGATATCAAGTCAGTATTATTGGTGGACCAAGATGAAGAAAGAAATCGCAGACTTATGTGGCAAGGTGTGATAATCATTGCGAGTCAAGGCTATTCACATAAGGCCTCGGTTATTGCAACCACTCTCTATTCCCTCGGCCGAAGTAGGAAGAAATTAGCATGGATTTTATTGTTGGATTACCCACTACCAAAAAGGGTTGTGATTCCATCTGGGTTATCATAGATCGTCTAACTAAATCCGCTCACTTTATTCCGGTCAAGTCTACCTATCACCCGCATAATTATGCTGAGATTTATTTTCAACAAGTGGTACGTCTCCATGGTGTACCCAAATCCATTGTTTCTGATAGAGGACCGCAATTCACGGCTCGCTTTTGGGAGTGCTTACATCAGAATCTTGGCACTCATCTAATCCATGATTACGCCTATCATCCGCAAACATCGTGACAGATCGAAAGCGTGTTAATCAAATTCTTGAGGACATGCTTAGGGCTTGTCTTATTTCTTGCAAAGGCTCTTGGGAAGACTGGTTACCTCTCGCTGAATTCTCTTATAACAATAGTTATCAAGAAAGTATCAAAATGGCTCATTTTGAAGCTCTTTATGGCCGCAAGTGTAGAACTCCTTTGAACTGGGTGGAACCCGGGGAAAGAAGATTCTATGGTATTGACTTTGTAAAAGAAGCCGAAGAGCAAGTCCGAACTATACAGAAGAACATGACTGCCGCACAGGCTAGACAAAAGAGCTATGCTGACAAGAGAAGGAAACCTATTGAGTTTGAAGTAGGTGATCATGTTTATCTGAAGGTCTCCCCTATGAAAGGAGTCAAGCGTTTTGGAATTAAAAGGAAGCTTGAGCCTCGATATGTTGGACCCTACCGCATTATCGAGAAAAGTGGAAGAGTAGCCTATAAACTCGATCTAATCCGTGAGATGGGAGCTATATTTCCGGTATTCCATGTGTCCCAGCTGAAGAAATGTCTTCGTATTCCCGAGAAAAGAATAGCGACAAGAAAAGTCAACTTGAAATCTGATCTTTCTTATGAGGAGAAGCCCGTGCAAGTTCTGGATACTCAAGAAAGAGTGACTCGTACACGAGTGGTTAAGTTATACAAGGTAGTTTGGAGTAATCATAGTGAACAGGATGCAACTTGGGAGCGGGAAGATTATTTAAAGGAAAACTATCCATCTTTCTATACTGATTGGTATGCTTTCCAAATCTCGGGACCAGATTTTTCTAAGGGGGGAGGGCTGTAACACCCTAGGTGTTTAGGCTTCCACTAATTGCATTTCATTTCATAAACATATGCATCATCTATGTCATCATTGCCATTGTTACTAAAACATGCATATGCAACATTTTCAACTGTGTATGTTTCCTGCTTGATTGTTGTGAATAGTATTGGTGTAATCTGTGAATGCAACATAAATTTCTCACATCTTGAAGCATGGCAAAATGGTAGTAATGTGACAAGTATAGGATAAAAACCAGGTCATGCAACATGTGAAACATTGTATTGAAACATATGAATGAATTGCTTGTTTTAATTGCTGTATCACATGTGATCATTAGAAGTGGTATAACAATTTTTGTAAAGTAGTTGATCATGGTCTATTACACTTTAACTATACTTAGGCTACTTGTTGGAACATTGTTCATGTAGATAAAAATGACCAAAATGCCCTCAAGTGCATGTTTGACTTGAATTGACCCTTGGAGTGTCATCGTTTGACTGATTCAAAAGTCCAACTTAGAAACCTTCCATGGCTGTGCACTCTTTACAAAAGTTGTAGCAAATTTATCAAGGAACAAAAGTTGTTTTCTGACCAACTCATGAAAATGGCTAGAACACGTTCAAAAGGGACCCACAAGTCAGCATTGATGGTGGATTCAACAATTGAAAATTTTCTAAGTCACAAAGCAGATTTCAGTTTCATGAGCTGATGTTTGGAGCACTGTATCTCACTAACCAAGCCAAACTAGCTCGAGCTCCAATTAGCAAACTTGTAGTACTCACGTAGGTCTCCAACTTTGTTAACTACAACTTAACCTGGATCGCCACGGTTTAAGAGATCCAACGCGTCGAATACGTGTTGTCAGTCACCTTCGCTAATCACTGAATCGTTGTTTTCAGAAATCGGTCAGTGACCGTCATGGCCGAATCGGCTCGTAAAAACAGACGCCGCGTCCGCCACTCGTCGCCGGACTCCTTCTCGCCGCCACGCCCGGGACGCTTCTGGCGCGACAGCCGCGTCTTGAAGCCCTCAGCGGCTCGCCACCAAGTCGTCGCTCCATTTGGCTTTCCCTCCTTCCTCCAGACAAGACGCATGACGAACGCCGAAGGCAGCGCCAGAGCAAATCCACCAAACCGGCGCCCTTGCCCGATTCATCCTCGATGCAAGACCACCGTGAGCTCCTCCACATCCGTGACCCCACCGCCACTCCATTTTCGCCTCGGTAGCTCTCACCGTGGCGCGCTGCCCACCGGTCGCCATGACCGCCGCCGACCGAGCTCGCACGCGGGCCGTGCTTTGCTCGAGCCCTTGCCGTCCCATCCTCCCCCTGCGTTAGCCGCTACGCGTGCCATCGATGCTCGTAGGGTCACCAATTCGAGTCGCGACGTCGTGCGCCTCGCCGAGCCTCGCTTGACCGCCGCTGCCGTCTGCCATGCACGCCGACGTCAGTGCTAAGAGTCGGTAGAGTCTGAAATTAGGGTTTAGCTGGTGCGCATGGGTGTGGGAACACGCCGGTGCCATCGAGTTCGCCAAGATGTCGCCATGCGATTTACGATCTACGCCGCCGCCTCTTTCTCCTCCCCGCCTGTCTCATTGCCACGCGGGACCTTTATCGTCACCGCCGAGGCCGAGGCGGAGCTGACTGGCAGCGCCGTGTGTTTGGGCCATTGGCGCTGCGTCTTGGGCCACGCCGTGTGCTCATGGGCATTGTTCCGTCGGGCCGGTCCAACAACCTGTGGTATGCTTTTGATTCTTATTTGTTTGCTTTGTTATTTCACAGCTTTGTATTGGTATTCAAAAATTTGTATTGCCTAGTATATAGATCCAAATGCTATGGTTCTAATTTTGTTGAGTTTCTGGTCATGTCTAGTATTTGACAAAAATATTATATGAGCACATGTTTTAGAAATTCTAGATGAATTAAATAGGACTTTGAAATGTGTTTTTGGAAACATGCAAACTTGTTTGAATTTTATCTTAAGTTTCTGTGGTCCAAAAATTATGAAATTTTGTGGGCAGTCTATGATTGCTTATTAGAAGCTCTGGTTAAAATTTTAGAGCTAGTGCATGTGTAGTTTTTAAGTTATAGAATTTCCTTTTATTAATGGGTGGATCTTGTGTGAATTTTCATAATTTTTCTATAGATCCAGTGAAGGTGAAATTTGATGAGTGCTATTCTTATGCTAGAAAGATGCTAGGAAAAATGGGAAATCTGTTGCTTGACACTTTTTAATAAGGTTTCCTAATTATGCTAAAATTAGACATGCCACCTGTTATTTTGGATACAGCAAGTTATGTTTGCCCAATGGCTTTGAAATTTTTATGGTAGTCTATGTGCAGCATGAGATAGCTACTGTAATTTTTGTAGATTTTTATGAATAGTTTTACTATATATTTCTTAAAATCACCTAATTAACTAAATAAATTGGAAAAGGATATTAAATAAATTATTTAGAAGTTGGCACTATACTTTCTAATGTTTCTTAGGTATGAAAAACAAGTTGGTAAACTTGGATTGATCAAATTATGCTTTTGCATCATCATTAAATAATTAAGTTAGCAACCTTGCCATTGCGGGATAGATTCTAGGTCTACTGGAATTTGATTGGGTTAACTTAAGAATCATGCTTTGATGTTTACAAATGAATTGTAGAGAATTTCATAAGCTTTCCAGAATGTCCTCTTGCAAGTCATTTGGATTTATAGAACTCTGGTTATGATTGAATTAAGTAACTACTTGTTTGCATATGAAGCTTTAACTGTTATTTTAAGTATGTCTTTACTATTTCTAAGTTTGTGGTACTGTTCCTAGGTGTTAGGCCTTTAACTGAAGATGAGCATCTTTATCTTAGGTTATGCAAGTTAGGTAAGTTGCTCTTGTTCTTTAAGTTAAGTTAGATACATGCTTAAAGTGATTTGAATAGAGCTAATTACTCGGTAAACGAGTGTCCAGTGATGCTTTCGTAAACACTCACTGTGATTCATTCATCATAAAAATCATGTCATTCCTTATACATCCATAATATTTATCTTTTGCATTGGCATGCAATAGGTGTACCGGAAGGAGTAACCCTGCTGGAATTCGAGGAACTGAACGAGCAGCAGCAAACGACACCGGAGATTCAGGAGGAGCAGCCTTGGGAGAAGTGCTGAGACGAGGTCGCCGTTGAGTGCCCGGACCACCGACCTTGCAACTTTGTGAAAGGCAAGCCCCAGAGCATATTAAGCCTCCTAATTTCCGAAATGCGATTCTGATATTATTATTGTTACATATATATATTGTTGCATTAAGTTTAGGTGTTGGATGCAAACCCTTGTCGCATTGGTTACCCAATCCTTGTCCGGATATTGTTACCACAATCCTATGTAGCTCAAGCTCGAGTAGTGCTTAGCCCCTTAAACGTGGTAGAAGTCGGGTGATTTCACCACACTGCGAGATATAGGAAGATACGTGGCACGGTTGGCTATATTTGCTATCGTGGAAAAGAACCGGTCTTAATTTGAAATGAAGACCCGACGGAGGCTTGCCGGTTTGAAGTGACTCCGTCTCGTGTCGCTTAAGGACCGATTCTTGGAGCCTTTCCTGTTCATGTTGAACACATGCCTCTCTCTTAGTTGGTCGTGTCCGATGACCGACCATGAAGCCAAGTAGCTCACCTCGGTAGGGAGTCGATAAGTATAAAGTGCGCCTCGGAAGGGAGCCGTGGGCGTGAGTCCAAGGGGGCAGTGATTTAAAAGTCCCGATCGTCCCGGCGGAAGGGTAATCCCCGAGAGTCTTGGCGCTGATCGAACCCATGAATTTGGTTCTGAGATGTTCCAAAGGTGGTTCACGGCTACCCTTGCAAAAAGTATGCCAGGTGAGAGAGTTAGGAATACCCCTCACTTGAGTTGTAATTCGATTCGAATCACCGTCTCTCCCGGTTAGTGAGAACTTGACGGGCTTATCTCCAATGTAGATTCACTGAATAACTTAATGGTTTGGAAATGATGATATGATGATGACAGCCTTATTATACCTGCTATGGTTAATATTGTTTGCTCCTAATAAGTGAGTGCTCTAGTATAGGTGCTAATCTAGTGGACAGGTAACTAATGATAAGTTTAATGCTAAGTTTAAATTGGTTACTATAATCATAAGCTCTTTTATGCAACTGTGTCAAGCTAGCCCACCTGAAAAGCCTTGCATGATCCTTGGTGTCTTTTATTTCTGATTTTTGTTGGGTAAGTCTAGCTGAGTACCTTCTCGTACTCAGGGTTTATTTCCCACCGTTGCAGATGACCAGTTCTTCTTTGGTTGCTTGCAAGTACTGGCCTTCTCCCTGCTGGGGATGAAGACTAGACCGTTGGGCGCGGTCTCTACTAGTTCTCGTCCTGATAATGCTTTTGTGGGACATGACTCGATCCCGGCAATGTATTTGAAACTATGAAGTTATGTACTAAACTATGTTGCTTCCGCGCATTTAAACTTGGTTTGTAATATTTATTTGAACTCTGGTGGATGTAATCCGCATGCTACTTGTGAAATGTTGTAACGGATGATGTGTTGTGTTGAATCAGTACGGTCTTGGTTTGTATGTCGAGAGTTGGTTGAAATCCTTCGTGATTTCCGGACTACCGGGATTATGGGAGCTTAAGTACAGGAATTGATCGCTTCGGTGATTGTTTTTGTACTTACGTTCTTATGATTTGGTCGGTTCTGTTACACCTTTCGTTATTTGGGGATTCCCAAGATTTTTAGAAAATTGAACAATAATGGTTGGAAAATGTTAGAGGTGTGTGATGGCATGCGGTGGAGCGCCCTCACCACGTGAGACTACCCAAGAGAAGACCGTGCATGGCCTAAATTTAGGAGGAGAAGACCAGGCATGCGTTGGAGGGCACGATGGAGGATTGGGCAAAGGGGTGTCTGGAGGGATCAAGCAAGGGATGGTCATGCATGCGCAAGACTAGCCAAGATACCTATTTAATGGCTGCAATAATCTCGGATAGAGATAAACAAGAATTAAGAAGGAAAACCTTCCCTCCTGCTCGGCCGTGGGCAAGGCCCCCGGCCGGCCCCTCTCTCCGCCTCGCAATCTCAGCAGCCCCGGCAGCCACCATAACAGAAAATGATTAAGAATAGAATTGAGAGGAAATCATGTGGTTGGAGGGGTAAAAATCTACGGTGGTAGACGTGTTGATAAATTCAGCATTGTTGACCTTACCATGTTGATGTTGTCTTTAATTTCTTTGAAATTCTAAAAGTTCTTAAAAAGATGGACTATTATATATTGAGATTTTTCTAGCAAAACAATCAGTAAAATAAATTTAGGCTAGCTAAGTGGTACATTTTATCTGAACCAAAGAAAAAGAGGGCTTAAGTATACAAAATTTGGGTCTACAAATCAAGTGCTTATTGAGTAAATGTATTTTCAAGCTTTGTAATGAAGAAGGAATGTGTCAGAACTTGTTGAGAAACCAATACCTTAGAACAAAAATTTTGAGTCCAGAAAAGTGTTGGTGTATCACACTTCTGGATGGGTTTCATGAGGGTAAAGGACCAATTCCCTAGTCTGGGAAAGTTCCAACTTAATGTTTGAACACAAATAAGATTTTAGGAGGATAAATGGTTACCGTGAAGCTCTGAAACTTCAGTATCCAAATTTATCTAATATTGTACATAGGAAACATGCAACGCTAGCAGGAGTTGTTAGTCACTCAAATTTGGCCCAAGTACAATTTTGAAGTATTTATCGGAGGTCATAAAAAGGATGCTGGAATGTGCAAGAAGATTCGCACAGAGACATGTTTGGGGCGCCCTGTTAGAGGCAAAATGAAAACATGTTTGATCTGTCCAGCGAATTCTTAAGAGTAAACATGTTTTGTCTGCCAGAGGCAAAGTTATGTCACACCTAGTAGCTCTTAGATAACAGTTTTTCTTTAGAGTAACCCTCTTAATAGTACGGTTATCTATCCTAAACTCCACCACACACTCTATTGTGTCTCGGAAAATAAAAAAAAAAACCTAGCATATACATTTGCATTCGGACTTGTTTTCACCTCTTCTTCTCCTCTCCAAGTGTGAGCTTGCTCCATGTGGATTGATCACCTCTCAACCATCTTCAAGCCATGCCCACTAGCTTGGTGTGGACCCTAACTCAATCACAACTAAATTGAAAGCATTAGTCCACTTGCTAGTTGTCATTCGATTAGCAAAACCAAACTTAGGGCTTTGAACTGCCGATAGCTATAGTTCTCCGTCTTCCTAAGGGGACACCAATGTCACCGTTGTAGCTCTTTTCAGAGAGCAGGTCAAGAGGGTGAGTGGGGATTAGGGAATGGCTAGGGTTAGGGTGACATTTTGGGCCGCCGTTGACATTTTGGACCACTGCGTCATGAAAAACTGAAGAAGCTCGCTTTGATTTCGGTCCACCAATCGTCTAGGAACTACTTAGCAAGTCGTTTAGCATGTTTAGTGCTCTAATCACCGCTACTAGCGGTCACAATCACTGGGTGTTAAATGGCAACTCTCCTGTCGTCACCCCTGCCAAGCTGCTAAGGGGGTGTTTGGGACTGCTCCGCTCCACGTTTTTTAGCCAAACAGTTTCAGCTCCACGCACTCTGCTCGAGAAAAAAGGGTGAAGTTGTGAGAGCACCTAAAGAGGTACTCCACAAACTCCAGTTTTTTGTGGAGCTACTCCATGGTGGAGTTTGTGGAGCAGAAGCTATATCTGGCTATTTGCAACATTGGTAAGAACTTTGGTATTATGTTTGTTTTTTGAAGAAGTCTGAAATCGGACTTTTTCATTATCTAAAAAAAAACTCGTGCCAAATTATACCTCAACGATCACACACAACCGCAACCTTGTTATAATGAAGAGCCCAAGCAGAGTCCGATGACAAACGTGCAATTTGTCATGGACCATATGGCTATCCATTTTGTCACTCATGGACCACGTCCGTTCCTGTCACAGGTAGGCCATTTCTTATCGCGACATCGTACCCAATCTGATTTGACAGCCACAAGTTTACAGCGCGTTCGGCCAGTACAGTCCTGGCTTGTTTCAGCTTATTCTCTCTCACAGAATACTATTCAATTATCCAAAACAATCAAAAACACTGTTCAAGCTACCATCCGAGCGAGCTCATAGGCTGACTTCACCTCCGAAATTTCCGAACTACTCCAAAACAAGAGGAAAAGGCATTGGACACTGGGAAAAGTTCTCTGTTTACCGCATAAAAAATACAGAATTAGTTCAGTAGAAAACTTCAAGCATTGAACTTCCAAGAAGTTATCTGATTTGCTGGACAATTACCTCAAAAGTATAACAAGACTAATTCAATAACACTAACAAAGTACAAAAATGAGGATACATCATACACCACATTAAAAGTTATCTACTGAACCACTGGGCAGTAAAAATAACGTCACAAAAGCCATTTAATCCGAAAGGGACACGGCATATCTTAATTCAGTGCCTATAACAATTTTTAGCAGTGAATAAGATAGTTCCTTGAACTTGGTCAAGACTTCAGATCGATCACATAACCACCTCCATGTGGCATGTCCTGTCCTAGTGGTGGAGGCTTAAGTGTCAATCCTGGAGCAATTTATTATTCCAGTGACATCGTGGGGATGACGCAAGTACCATGTATTGACTTTCGTACTACATCACATGAAAGATTTAAACAAGTAGCGGTCGGATGCTAGAACAAGAATACGAGATTGCATCTTTTCTAAGAACAAGGTGCATGAACAGCCTTGGCAAAATGATACTAAATGGGGCTGTATGCATCAGAGGATACAAAAGTCTAGAGCTATCTTTCCATATTATCTACGGCGGTGTTAGTGCCCGGACGCCAAGGCGTCCGGACGCCCGCGCTCTGCACTCCGTCTCCCCTGTGCACATGCATCCAGCGCCCACCTATCCAGGGCCCACGCCACCCGACTACGTGTGGGGAGCCCACGCTCGCGCCCCCTCCGCTTCTCACGCGCATGCACGCGGCCAGTAGCTACAGCAGGTGGCGAAGGTCAGGCAACAGAAAAGTGAGGATATAGATGCAACACTGGATCTACTTTTGAAACATCTGAATGCAACACTTGCAACATACGTATAAAGGTAGATGAAACACATGAAACATACATCTAAAACACTAGCTGCAACACTAGATCTACTATTGAAACATCTACGTACGAAACAGCTGAAACACTCGAAAACATGCATATGAAACACTTGCAAAAAACATCTAAAAACACTTGAAACCATTTGCAAACATATGCAACATCCAAATAAAACAATTGCAACATATGTGTGAAAACATATGCAATATCTAGATGAAACACTTGTAAACATATGTCTAGAAAACGAGATGAAACATTTGGAACATACACTATGAAACATATATGTATAGCCACTGGAACATGTGCAACATTAGGATTACTTATGCAACATCAAGATGAAACACTTACAACATCCAAATGAAACATGAAACACTAGAAACATACTCTGGCAACATGGGCTTTGCCTAGACGAATGGAGGCACGTCGGCACGGAGGTCGACGGCGGCGCATGGAGCTCGCTGTGCGGCAGCGGCATGGGCAACTCGCCGGCGGGCGCGGTGTCAAACAAATCTTGTGCCGCTCACCTGCTTGCTGGAGCATCCATCGTAGATGCTCGGTGGAGGCGGTCGCGGCGAGCGGGCTAGCCGCGGCGAGGAGGTAGCACGGTGGAGGCAGGCGAGGCAGACTAGGCCCGATGGGTAATGCGGCGAGGAGGAGGCAGCGCAGAGGAGGCCACATGGGATGGGGCGTGGCGCTATGGAGGACTGGCAGCGGCGAGGCAGAGTAGGGTGGGTGGATAGGCACGGCAATGCAGTGAGGAAAAGGCGCAGTGAGTGTCGAGGCGCACGGACGGGACGAGCGGATAGGGTCATTGGGCGAGCGACACGTGCGGGAGTGAGCGAAGAGAGACGTCCGTCCATCCGGACGTCTTAATTGTATCATTATCGTATTATCTAAGATGATCATAAAAGAAGGTTGAACATGGGGAAGGAAAAGCTGATAACAAACTGAGTCTAACAAAAAAATGTCGATAAAACATCATTATATTAGGACAGACTATTGTCAAGATGGTTTTTCCACGCGCATTTGATAAAGAAAAGAAATTACTCCAAACACAATCGTCTGATTAAGAAATTGATGTCTATGGTTAACCGAAGAAAAAATCATTAATTTTCGGATGCCTTGCCCTCGAGGTTTTGAGTTCCGTCGCAAGGGCTATTTCGAACACATGAATTTCATATGATTCGTACAAAAATTTGATAGAAATTAGTTTAATTTCACATAAATTAGTTTAATTTCACCAAAAAAATGTAGGAATATAGAGAGAAAAAAATCCCGTGTTTCAAACAGGGTCGAGGCATGTCTTTGTCCTTCCTATAGCTTAGAGCATGTTTTAATCACAATTAGATGATGATGATGATGATGATGATGATGATGATGATGATGATGATGATGATGATGATGATGATAATAATAATAATAATAATAATAATAATAATAATAATAATAATAATTAGTTAAAATAATCTAATTGTGATCAAGCAAGCTAGATTATAGGTTAGATTATTATAATCCAAGCCTTATATTATAATAATTATGTAATCCACCTTGAACCAACTAATTGGAGATTATAGACACCAAGGCCTTTTGATCATAGTTGGGTTACAATAAATAAGATAAAATAATCCAATTATGATCCAAACATGCTAGATTATAGTTTAGATTATTATAATAAGGCATTATTAGATTTTAATAATAATATAATCTACTTCCAACCTACTAGTCCGTCACCACCGTCACACATGTAGTTTCGTTTCTCCATCAGTCGAACTAAAGAGCGCCTCCTCTAGAGATCCGCCGCCTCCCCCATATCCCATCTACCCTTTCCACCGATTCCAATCCTACTACCCCTTCCACCGATTCCTGTGAGGACATCGGCAAGAGCAAAATCCAAAGTTTCGCGCCAAATGCATTGCTAGTGGCCAAGCGCACACAGGAAACGTCCAACGACAAGGACTGGCACCAAAGTTAAGGGTAGAACTTGAATTTAACAGTTTAACTACAATAATCCATCGTATCAATCTAGGGATCCGAGGTCATTATCAGTGGAGTTTTATAGCGTTGTTTTAAAAACAATGGTATCATATAAAATGAAATGAAATAAGAATAAAACATCTACCTCAATGCATAGTTTCATCCTATTGCTTGATAGACATTTAATTTCATGATTTATATAGAGTTCGTAATTAAGCCAAAAGAGATGAAACTGACAAATACTATTACTATTCACCTATTTTAAATCTTAGTGTTACAGTTCTTTGATTCCTTGAAATATGCCACGGTGTATGCTTAGGAATGACTTAGGCCCACCTGTAGGCGTACATGGCCACCAAGTGTTTGTGTATGGTCGATGTTGCCCTCGTCTTCATGCATCGTCTTTTTCTTCCTCCCCAGCGACACATCGTCCTTCTCTATGGCCGCCGCCCTCTGTGCGCTCACCAACCTCGGCCACCCTCCATGGCTGCCATGTCGGGCCAGTCGAACCGTCGTTGGGCTAGCGCATGCACACTGTTGCGCCACCACACTAGATGAGCTGTCGGCCACGCCATGGCCGGCGAGCACGTGTGAGTGGGCCGCCTCGCTACCTCCCGACAAGCATGCGAGTACTGCATCGGGCCACCTTGTGCTGAGGGGCTGGAGTGCCATCGTCGTCCAGGTTAGCCGGCGCTTGGAGGGTGTGGAGCGGGAACATGCCGCCGTCGAAGAAGGGCTAGTCGGCAGTGAGCAGCGCCAAGAACAAGTTCCTGCCCAGCTTCCAGAACTCGAACTCTCACGACGTAGCATGGGATGGCGAGGACCTCCTGGACTCGCACTCTAGCGGAGCAGGAGGAAGCGCCCCCACAAGCCATCGGCCGCTGTGGCCGCGTCTCGGATCTAGGCAGCGACAGTCAGGGCAATGGGAGATGGATTTATGAGAGGGAGCCATGAAGCAGGAAGGAGTGGGGTCCACATGATAGTTACATGTAGAGAGACGAAGGTGGAAGGGCAGCTTTGTCCGTACAAAAATACGATGACTCTATATACGTCTGCAGGTGCGGGCCTAAGTACTTCCCAAGCGTACACCATGGCATGTTTGAAGGAATCAAAGAATTGTAGTTGTAAGATTCAAAATTGGTGGATAGTAATGGTATTTGTCAAAACTTTCAAAATTGTAATGGTACCAATAAAAAAAACTCTTCTTCATAAGAGCGCTGTCATGTCATTAAAAAAATATTTATGTGGCAGACTATTAAATGCATATGAAACTAATATGCACTACTACATTAAGGGTTTGTAAGGGCGGCTGGCGATGGTTTGTAGAGACGGTTTTGCCAGCCGCCCCCACCACACCGTCTTTATAAATCAAGGGTTTGTAGGGGCGGTTCTCAAGCCGTCCCTACAAATCGATTTGTAGGGGCGGCTTGTAACACCAACCGCCTCTATGAAAATGATTTGTAGGGGCGGCTATAACACCAGCCACCCCTATAATTTATATTTGTAGAGGCGGTTCAATCTAAAACCGTCCCTACAGTACATTTTCCCGCCAAAAAATTTGAAATTTCAAAATTTAAATCTGACCAAAACATATATACATATATGCATATATAATTCAAACATTGTATCCACAGGCACAAGAATATTATATAAACTAACATTACAAGTAAAATTCACAAGAACATTTAATTCATCGTTACATAGACATAATTCATAAGTCCAATCCGTTCCACAAGTCCAAACCGTTACACAAGGTAAGATCAATGTCACATTCCATACACATTATTATCAACGGCCAAGAGCTAGCCTTTCTGTCTCACGAATGTGTTGGCACTGAGGATGCCTTCCTAACTCAGATTTTCGGTCATGATAAGTGCCTCCTACGTGTATAATCTGGTCCAATATAAAGGCGCAAAGGTCGCCGATGAGCTCCAAGATGTTGTCATCTTTGTGTGGGTCAGCTCTCATTCCTTTCTTTTCTTGCCACTACAATAAAACAAGCTGGGGTTTAGTATGTCATAACATAGTGAGCCTCTATGAGCACAGTGATCATGTATAAACACAGTGAGCATATATAAAAACAGTGAGCATATGTAAACACAGTGAGCATATGTAAAAACAGTGAGCATCCATGAACACAGTGAGCATCTATAAAAACAGTGAGCATATGTAAACACAGTGAGCATCTATAAACATAGTGAGCATATATAAAAATAGCGAGCATATAAAAAACATTGAGCATATCTAAAGACAGTGAGCATATCTAAAGATAGTGAGCATATGTAAAAACCGTGAGCATCTATAAAAAATAGTGAGCATCTATGAACACAGTGAGCATCTATAAAAATAGTGAGCATATGTAAACATAGTAAGCATATATTAAAATAGTGAGCATCTATAAACATAGTGAGCATATATAAAAATAGTGAGCATATAAAAAAATAGTGAGCATATCCATAGTTAAGTTTCCATATATCTTCAATGATGCCAAAGAATTGGATCTTTCGTCCCACTTCATCGAGAGCTTCTATTTGAACACCGTTGTTTTGGTTCACACATGTACTATCCTGTGCGTGGGTATAGTATGTGTACCCATTGATCTCGTAAGCTTTCCAAGATGTCACTTGTCTCGATGGCCCCGCTGCCAACCTACTGATGGTAACATCATCTGTGGTTTCTCCAGTCGGAATGTTTTGGTCCTTCAACCATGTAGTTAATCGTTACTTATCTTTGTTTCATAACCCACTCATCTCATCGACCATTTCTTTTCGTCACTAATGATAGCCAAGTGTTCATCAATGTATTGTTGCATCAGTTCTATACTCTGGACGATACTGCAATGCGCCCGACTCACTTCTTTGTAATCATGGTCGATGAACACTTTTATCCCATTGGTGCCCTTCCTAGCCATCCTACCCTTGTGACGAGAAGCAGGTTTAATAATCCCTCTCTGTACTTTTAGGTACTCTTGACAGCACTCGACAACTTCTTTAATACTATAACCCTCTATCATGGAGTCCTCTGGGTATGCTCGATTATGCACGTATCGGCTTAGAACTGACATGAACCACTGGTAGGACCACATTTTATGCAAGTAACAAGGGCCTAGGGCCTCTATCTGATGAATCATGTGAATCATGAGATGTGGCATTATATAAAAAAAAGCGGGAGGTATACATATCTCTAGTTGGTTTTGGGTCTCCACCACAAAATTATGTAGGTCACTCAGCTCTTTCTTGCCAATCGTCTTCTGTGAGATCTTCGAAAAGAAGTAGCACATGCGGGTGATGGCCATTTTCAAGAACTTTGGCTTTATAGCTCTGATTACAATGGGTAGGAACACTGTCAGCATCACATGACAATCGTGAGCCTCACAGTTTTTTATTGACAAGTCCTTCATCGAAACTAGCCTCTTCACATTCCATGAAAATCCAGTCGAAACTTTGACCCCCCTAAGGAAAGTGCATATCGTCCTCCTCTCTTCTGGGGTCAGGTTGAAGCTAGCCGCGGGCAGAGTGTATTTCCATTACCCTAAGGTACCGGGTGAAGCTCTTCCTTCACATTTTGCTGCACCATGTCTTTCCATGATTTCAGACCATCCTTTGTCTTGTCTGTGTCCATCAAGGTAGCAATAAGACTCTCAAAGACATTCTTCTACACGTGCATAGCATCAATGGCACGTGGGACCTCCAAGTTCGGCCAATAAGACAGATACTAAAAGAAGATTGATTATTTCTTGAAAGGTACGTTGGCGATAGGAGGTGTGCTTCTATGTTTTTTTGTTCTATCCGGATTCTTCTTTCCGAGGATGACACATATGTTTTTCACCATTTCGAACAAGTGTTGCTCGTTTTGATGACTCTCTAGAGGGGGTTCATTCTCTGGGTGTTGTCATAATATCTGAAGTACATCTCGCTGTGGTATGTGTGATTTGTCTTTAAGAAACACCGGTACCTTAGGTAAACTATCTTCTTGGATGCATCCAGGTACACCCATGTAGTACCATCCAAGCAGACTAAACATTTTGTCTTCCCTTTGATCTGTCTAGACAAAGGAAACAACGCAGGGTAATCATTGGTAGTAACAAAGATCATGGCTCTACATATGAAGTCCTCCTTTCGGAACGCAGTACATCGGCTCCGCATGCCTCCATAGCCTCTCCATTTCTTGCATCAAAGGCTCGAGGAACACATCTATATCAATGCCTGCTTGTTTCGGACCCAAAATGAGAATAGTGAGGAGAAGGTACTTTCTCTTCTCACATAGCCACGTTGGGATGTTGTACATGGTCAAGATCACTAGCCATGCGCTATGGTCGCTGGTCCTCTCATTGAAGGGATTCATTCCATCGGTGCTCAAGCCAAATTATACATTCCTTGGGTCAACGCTGATTCTTTGTGCTTGTCATCGAAGCTTTGCCACTGAGTACCATCGGCTGGGTGTGCAATCACATCATCAACCAGCTTGCGCTCATCATCCCAACATGTCATGAGTTTGGCTTCCTTAGGGTTTAGGAACATACGTCTCAAGCGGTCGACCACTAGCAGGTACCACATTACTAAGATAGGAATTCTTCTCTACTTTGCATCGTTGCCTAATGGAGTGTCCTCTAGGGCTTGAGAATCTTGTACCACCTTTTTCCTGCCCTTATTTCTCTTGTTCTTCGTGGAGGATTCATCCCCGTCGTAAAGGTCATTGTTCTTGTACCAACTGGCCCCACACCTAGGACATTTATCTAGTGACTTGAACGTGTCGCAACAAAAAAGATATAGTGGTTGGGGCATGCATGGATTTTTTCAACCCCCATTGTCAATGGACTTATTACCTTCTTCGCTTGGTATGTCTTGTCGAGAACTGAGTTTGGTCGTGGCAGCAACCATGACAGAAGACGCAATAGATCATTGAAACTACAGTCTGACCAGCCATACTTAGCCTTCAGAATGAGTAGCTCAAGCATAAAATGTAGCACTGTCTAGTGTGTCAGACAACCATTTTCAACACCATACATAGACTCCTTCGATGCTTTTTTCACCCTTTCCAAATTTTCTAGACCTTTCGGGCTCTTTAGTAAAATCTTTGGTCCAATGACCCGAATTATTTCCTCCAAATCATCATAATCATCTTCATCCCCGACACGTGCTCCGTCATCATTATTGACACCACTTTCGTCATTACCATCCCAACCACCAGCATCACCAGCTTGTTCATTGCCATACTCGGGATCCATTCGTGCATCAAGCTCTGCTGAATATTGGAACAAGGATTCTAGGGTTTCGGCGTCATGTTCCTCCTCATCGTCATCGTTAACAACAACCGTTCACCATGATGAATCCACGTTGTGTAGTTCTTGACAAATCATCTTATAATCAAATGTGATCTGATGATAGTCGCATCTGTCCATACGATAAGGTTCATGCAATCTTTACAGGGACAAATAATTGTATCCTTATTTTCTGTCAATGTCATTGCATGCTTCTCTGTGGCTTCAATAAATTTATCCACCTCTTCACGAAAACCTGCCTTGAACCTTAACGAACCATACATCCAAGAGTTCCTGTACTCCATCTTTTACAACAACAATCAAAGAAAATACATTAAAGGACTACTTATATATATATATATATATATAAAGAAATCAAATTAATAATTACTTAAGAATAATTGTATATGCTTCAGATATATATAAATGTAAATCAAATATAATTACATAAAGCATATCGAACACACCATGGTAGAGCATAATTAATTAATGACCTATTTATCTATAAATAATTAAAAATATATATTTGTTGATTACAACAAACAATTTCAAAGACAACAATTAGCAACAATTAATATTTTACCCACTATCTTTCATGCAAACCCTAGTCCAATTTCATCAAATATAAATTTACAAAAATGAAATTAATAAAAAAAACAAAACCCTAGATCTAGATCTAGATGCACATGAAACATCTATAAAACTAACTAATTGTTCACTAAAATCAAGAAACATCAACTAAATAAGGGTATGATCTTATTTCTCTACCTAATTTATCCTAGTACATTCAAAACTTCGGTCTAATTTGCTTCATAAGTAGCTCAAGCACCATAGAAGAGAGAGAAAAACAAAACTCTAATTACTCACTAACCAACCATTACAACTTTTAAAAAAAGTTTGGAATAACATTTTCTTACCTTTTACAACCTTAGTAGAGTAATTCGAGACCAAAACCTTCCCCTTAGTAGAGTAATTTTTGTGAGGTGCCCAAGGCCTCCTAAGCCTTTTTTTTCTTGTAAGAGACCCGAGGAAGAAGAAGGGGGCAACAACCATTTATACGTGGAGCATTTGTAGGGGCGGCTGGTGATTGAGCCGCCCGTAAAAATCGCAATAGTAAGGGCAGATGGTCATAGCCGTCTCTACAAATCGACCTATTTATAGGAGCGGCTCGTATCGCCAGTCGCCCCTGCTGTGCTATTTGTAGGAGCGGCTGGTCTCGTGGGTCCCGAGCACACCCACTGTAGGGGCGGCTCCATCACCGGCCGCCCTAAAAAAAATTGAGCCGTTGCTACAAACATTTTCTGTGTGATGAAAACTCTCACAGAGACTGAATACATAATAGAGATCATGATAATCCAACTATGATCCAAATAGGGCCTTAATTGTTAGAAAGTGTCATGTTCCATCCATGATTGAGCAGATTAGATAATGCAACTAAGTACGATCCCACTTATGCTTCGCTGCCTACAGTAGTACTATATATCAATCAAGTAGCAGTTGCAACCATTTGTAGGAACTGTACATCATGCAGTTGAGAAGCGTATGAGCTGTTTCATGGTAGGGTTTAGCTCATGTTGGTCACATAAACAACTGAAATGTTATTCCACCGTACAAGAGAAAACACATGGAATACCTACAACATCCAAATTAAAAATATTCCACCAGTTTATATGTTGAACGCCTGAACATACTTGCATTTGCCTGCAATTCTTTTGCTCTTTTTGCGGGCCAAGCACTTTGAGTGCACATGCGTTTGCACCCTTACCCCTATCAGAAACTAAATTAAGAGCTAAAATTGCGCAAATTAAGAGCTAAATTAGAATCTTGTCGCATTGAGTAATTGCGACCCAGCACCCAACCACTAAATTAAGATCTAAAATATCGCAAATCCTGTCATTTTCCTATTGCAAGTTGCACGCTGTTGACTCCATCTGGTCTTCCCCTAATTTCTTTTGCCCAAATCTAATTCAAAGACTTGGTATGCTAGCTACTTATTGGATGAGCTGGGACGACATGTTCATTTAATTCATACATGTAGGGTAGGAGATGATGAACTATATGGATCGATATCTTGACCAGTTCAATGAATATACAAATTGAAGCCTCATTTCCTATCTTACACACCAACTAATACGACCTACTGCAGTTCTGCCAGAGCTTCTGACCTCGAAGAAGAAGATGAGCAGCTAAGAGCAATTCGGCGACATCTCAAGAAGCTCTCCAAAGATGGAGCTTTCTCCATGGCTTGTGTTCTCGTTCGGTTTTCTTGCGCAGGCTCTTGTCATCTTGGCTGACACGAATACACAAGATAGTATGTTTCAGTTTCTTCCTTCTGTCCTTGTCGTTGCAGTGCTCATTTGCTCATTCTGTTGCTCTTCTGTGCAGCTGCTGGACTCAACGGGATTAAAGATTCCTGGAACAAGCTGCCATCCAACTGGATGGGGACTGACCCATGTGGAGATAAATGGATTGGGATAACCTGCACGGGAAACCGGGTCACGGGCATGTTAGTATCAGCAGCTAAGAGAGATCACATATGGTCCTTTCCTTCTAGTTATCCATTTTATAGATGAACAATTCATCACTCACTCAGTTGTTGTTGTTTCATGGTGGCTGTTTTTGCAGAAGACTCTCAAGTTTCGGATTGTCAGGGTCCCTTTCAGGCGACATCCAGTCTCTGTCCGAATTGCAGACCTTGTATGAAATTTCTTGCCCTTTAAATTTTAGTTTTTTTTAGTACTTGAGCATCCCAAACAAGCACATAAATTGGAATTTTAGCATGGTTGCAAGCATGTGAGCCTGTGAGGTGATTGCCACCTATTTTTTGGCAGGGACTTCTCCTACAACAAGGACTTGGGTGGTCCTCTTCCTGCAACCATTGGAAGTTTGAGTAACCTCGAAAACCTGTGGGTAGTTTGTCCGAATTGCTCACTGATTTCAAGATTTCAATGCATGAATTGTTCTTTGACTTATTTGCTCTCCGACTCCTTTGCAGAATTCTTGTTGGTTGCAGCTTTTCTGGAGAAATACCGAAAGAATTAGGACAGCTCTCCAAGCTTATATTTTTGTAAGGAGATCAAACCTGATACCTTATGTCTATGACTTTGATCTTTTAGCTACCATAAACAAGGATATATTTGTGGGATTGTATCTTCTGTTCAACAAAAAGCTTTTGCCTATATATCTATCCAACTGTCACTTGGGGATCAACTTTAGTTTGTCTTCTACCAACTCGTTCTAAATGTTACTTTGTTCATTTCAAACATACAAAATTACTGGATTCTCTAGAAGTGACTGCAAACAAATGTCCATTCGATGATAGAAATGGAATTGCCATCATAATGTCGTATTACTTTTCAACTGAGCAAATCCTCAACCTTTAGCTCTGTTGTGTGTTCATCTAACCAGTATTGGACCTGATTGCTGATCCTCACAGCATTTATGCATTTAGGTTCAGTATAATATGATTTTTTTTCCTTCACTGCCACTATGATGGGAAAAAAAAGAAAGATTGGTCATTGTATGCCATGCCTGCAGATCTATGAACTCAAACAAGTTCAGTGGTTCCATTCCGGCATCACTCGGAAGACTCTCGAAGCTATACTGGTTTGATCTGGCTGACAATAAGCTCTCTGGAGGACTTCCAGTATTCGATGGCACAAATCCCGGGCTGGATAATCTGACAAATACAAAGCACTTGTATGTACAATTCCGATCCCCAGAATTAAATTCCTTGATATTGGGATAGTTTTGAGTCCCCTGATCGAGTTGTGGTTTCATGACCATTTCTTCGCAGCCACTTCGGGATCAATGAGCTCTCAGGAACCATACCGAGCCAGATTTTCAACTCACATATGAAGCTGATACATCTGTAAGTAAGGAAACCCAAATTGTCGACTCATAATTACTTGCTTATTTATGTTGTGAAGCTCAGACAGTGGATGGCTTGTATTATGTATCCAGGCTTCTTGACAACAACAACTTTACTGGAAGCATTCCTCCTACTTTGGGCCTTCTTAATACACTAGAAGTCCTGTAAGTACATCACCTACATGTCATGACTTAGAAGAGAAAATCTAGAGATTTTTCACTAGCAAGTAGGAGTACTTCTGACCGTGACATGTATGGACTTGTTCTGATGGTGAGATAATTATGTCGGCACAGACGTTTTGATAACAACTACCAGTTGACTGGGCCAGTTCCTAGCAACATCAACAACCTCACAAAACTTGCAGAGCTGTGAGTCTGTTACTCTGGTTTTTTTTTCACTTGTTGGTCTGCTGTATCAGTTGTACAATAGTACTAGGAAGCTATAACCATTTATCCTCTCTGGCTCTTTTCTGTTCACACTAGCCACCTAGAAAACAACCAGCTGACTGGTCCACTACCAGACCTCACAGGAATGAGTGCACTCAGTTTTGTGTAAGTGACTCTTGCTCAAGTTTCTCCTTTTCTTGAGTCATAAAAGAATTTTAAGTATCCAACTTCTGAATGTTCTTCCTTTCTTACAGGGACATGAGCAACAACAGCTTCAATGCATCTGATGTTCCTTCCTGGTTCACCACTCTGCCATCATTGACCTCATTGTAAGTAACCTCTCTCTACACTCCTTCCTTGTCCTACTCAAGTCCAGAACTTGTGTCTGAATGTTTCTCGGTTTCAGGTACCTTGAAAACTTGCGTGTTACAGGGCAGCTGCCGCAAGACCTCTTCAGCCTTCCTGCAGTTCAGACACTGTGAGTGCTTGCTTCTCCACAAGTTTATACTAGCACTCTATGCACAAACTGCTCATGTCAAGGAAAATATAGGGATACAAACGATCAATCATAGAGTTGAGTTCATGCTTCAAGTTCAGTTCTTGATGGTTGGGTACTTCCTGACAATCGCAGGAGGCTCCGGGGCAACCGTTTTAACGGCACGCTAACTATTGGATCAGACTACAGCACTCAGCTCCAACTGATCGATCTGCGAGACAACCAAATAAGCCAGATAACTGTCAGTGGATCACAGTACAACAAACAGCTCATGTGCGTAGGAACTGAACATTTTGCTCTAATTTTGTGAGGCAACAAACTTGCAGTGCACTGATGGCTGTTGATTCATTCATTCCTCACAAGTCACAAACATCTACTGTCTTTTGCGCACGCAGACTAGTCGGGAATCCCATCTGCAGCGCGGGGAGCAACGAGAAATACTGCACACCGCCGGGGCAATCCAACCAGGCGACGCCGCCGCCGTACAGCACTCCGAAGAACTGCTCGGGGCTGCCACCGCCATGCCTGTCAGACCAGCTCCTGAGCCCAAGCTGCGTCTGCGCCGTGCCCTACAGGGGCACCTTGTTCTTCAGGTCGCCGTCGTTCTCCGACCTGAGCAACGGGTCGTACTGGGGCCAGCTGGAGAGCGGCATCAAGGCCAAGTTCCTGAGCTTCAGCCTCCCCGTGGACTCGGTCGCCCTCCATGACCCGTCGGTGAACTCGGTGAACAACTTGCAGATGGCGCTGGAGGTGTTCCCGAGCGGCAAGACCCAGTTTGGTGAGCAGGATATCTCTGACATTGGGTTCATACTCAGCAACCAGACGTATAAGCCACCCCCTGTTTTCGGCCCCTACTATTTCATTGGGCAGCAGTACAGTTTTGGCAATGGTAAGACGAACAGGAAAAATGTACACTTCAGAAGTTCAGATTGCACATCATGCTATATATGTGACTGTTTTTTCATGAACGTAGAGCTGCTGATACCATCCAAATCGAAAGCGAACAACTTACCTCTTATCGTCGGAGTCTCGGCCGGTGGAGCAGTTCTTGTGGCAGGAGTTCTTGCGCTTGTCATCTTCGTCGCAAGGAGGAAGAGGAGACCAAAGCAGAACGAAGAGAGGAGCCAGTCTTTTGGTTTGTACAGTTTCTCTGTTGTGCTTGTTAGTTGTTACCGACGGAGGTATAACCATCTCTGCTGCTGCTGCAGTTTCTTGGGACATGAAGAGCACGAGCGGCAGTAGCGTGATCCCGCAGCTGCGAGGTGCGCGGATGTTCAACTTCGACGAGCTTCGGAAGATCACCAACAACTTCTCGGAGGCGAATGACATCGGCAACGGCGGGTACGGGAAGGTGTACAGGGGGACGCTGCCGAGCGGGCAGCTGGTGGCGGTGAAGAGGTCGCAGCAGGGTTCCCTGCAGGGGAGCCTGGAGTTCCGGACGGAGATCGAGCTGCTCTCCCGTGTCCACCACAAGAACGTGGTCAGCCTCGTGGGGTTCTGCCTGGACCAGGCGGAGCAGATCCTCATCTACGAGTACGTCCCCAACGGCACGCTCAAGGAGAGCCTCACGGGCAAGTCCGGCGTGCGCCTCGACTGGCGCCGCCGCCTCCGCGTCGTGCTCGGCGCGCCGCCAAGGCGTCGCCTACCTCCACGAGCTCGCCGACCCGCCCATCGTGCACCGCGACATCAAGTCCAGCAACGTCCTCCTCGACGAGCGCCTCAACGCCAAGGTCTCCGACTTTGGCCTCTCCAAGCCCCTCGGAGATGACGGCAGGGGACAGGACACCACGCAAGTCAAGGGCACCATGGGCTACCTTGATCCTGAGTACTACATGACGCAGCGGCTGACGGAGAAGAGCGACGTGTACAGCTTCGGCGTGCTCATGCTGGAGGTGGCCACGGCGAGGAAGCCGCTGGAGCGCGGCCGGTACATCGTCAGGGAGATGAAGGCGGCGCTGGACCGGACCAAGGACCTGTACGGCCTGCACGACCTGCTGGACCCGGCGCTGGGCGCGGCGCCGTCCGCGCTGGCGGGGCTGGAGCAGTACGTGGACCTGGCGCTGCGCTGCGTCGAGGAGGCCGGCGCCGACCGGCCCTCCATGGGCGAGGTGGTCAGCGAGATCGAGCGGGTGCTCAAGATGGCCGGCGGCCCGGGGCCCGATTCCGCGTCCAACTCCATGAGCTACGCCAGCCGGACGCCGCGCCACCCCTACGGCGGTGATAGCCCCTTCGCCGACTACAGCAGTGGCGGGTTGCCGTCCGCCAGGGTGGAGCCCAAGTGAATCTACAGCAAGCACGCGCCGCGAGAACATGGGCGGAAAAGATGCACTCTTCTTCAACAAAAGCTAGCTGTTGAACTGAATGTACAGGATACTATACTGTACTTATATTAGTGTAAATTTTGGTTACTATGAACTTAAGAGATAGGTGTGCGATTGGATTAAGAACTGATTTCTCGGATAACGGGATTGTTTACATGATAATTTTAGTTGCTATATATAAACTTAAGATAGGTGTGCAATTGGATTGTGTTGACATCTCCTAATATATTTCAGGTTTGTTTTAAAGCCAAAAAAAAGTCAACTTGTCCTGTTTAATTGCACCGGTGAACACCACGGCCCTAACTACACGAACAGTGTTTTTCTTTCATAATAAATCAGTATAAGCCAAATTTCATCGAAACTAACAGGGCCCACATTTCTATGAGCATGTGTTTTCTCCTCATGAGATGGTGGTATAGTATTATTATATGCAAAACGATGTTTTTTTACAACAATATGCAAAACGATGTTGTCACGACTCACAAGTTATACCGGAGGAGTTTCTTCGGTTAGCCAGGATTCCACCCATGAATCATTCCAGCTCATCAAAGGTTATACAAATTAGATAAATAATCTGGGTAGGAATCGTTCTAGGTCACGGTTACGTGGAACTGAACATGCCCTTAATTTTATCTGTTTGAACCGTTGTTGATGAATAGTTTTTCTTCTCTGACTACAAACTAGATATCGTACAACCTGACTCTCAAAACTGGTTAAATTACCTCACCGTTGGTTTGGAAGTGCTTTTCAAGATAGTTTCCTCATTTTATAGTAAAAATAAATCAGATAAATACCCCATAACGTTTTAAACCATGAGAAATGTCTCTAAGCTTCTAAAAATCTTGAGAAAATTCTAGGACAATTTGGGACACGAAAACCCAAATAAAATATCTCGACCTTGTTCAATATCTCTAGAAGCTTCCAAGAATTAGATTTATCTCAAAGAAGATGCTAAAATATCCTGAAATTTTTTGAAAATTTCCAAAACGTTCTAACTGATGTCCAAATGCATTTAAAAAAAATGTCCATAACAAATGAGATGCATCCAGCAACATTAAAGATACATATAATGTTGAATGCATTTATGCTATGCTTTCATGTTAATTGCATCTCATGTTTTTGTTGTGGAAAGTTTTCAAACATCCTCGTTGCATCTGCTATTTTTGTTACAAAAAAATTCAAAACATATGTCCCTTTTTCTTGCGATTTTCATACTTCTAGAGCCAATTCTAATTTTTGAAAGCCTTCAGATATACTTTCATGAGCTCTAAATACCTTATTTGGGTTTGTTATGTCCCAGTCTATCATTAGTATTTTTCTTGAAATTCTTAGAAGTTTAGAAACATTTTTCATGGTTTAAAAATTTTATCAAGTATTTACTTCATTTTTAACTACTCCCTCCATCCAGAAATACAAGGTATCGCAGGTTTAAATTTTGTCCTAAATTACAAGGTATTCTAAATTACTCAACCCAATCCATATATGCCTGCCTTCTAAACTTGTATGCCTTTTGAACACCATCTTTCCCAAAATGGTGCCTATATTTGGTAATCAAAATTAATGGCAGGCATGCATATGTCTTTTTAAACTATACCTTACTAGGAAACTAAACAAGTTGAGAGCAAAACTAACTAATTGGAGATGGGCAATTTAGTCTTTGATCGGAGTCTTTATTTGGTCTTAAAATCGCTTGGATACCTTAGCTTTTATGACAAATGGAGTATAAAAATTGATGAAATTGCCTTCAAAAACATTTCAAACCTGGCAGGAAGGTAACTTAAATACTTTTGAGAGTTGAAGATTGAGATGTCCAGTTTTAAAGTTTGATGATGTAAGGTTGAGATGACCGACTAGAGGGTATGAACAGTTGTTTCTAAACCTAGTCTCTGACTAAGCAGCCGATGAGACTAATTGTATACCAACACTACACCAATAATAACACAAACGCCTTTGTAAGATCCTACACAAGGTATATATATCTAACGTGCCGAGCTAAGTGAGAGCTCACCTACACAAGTCTAGTAATAAGCAAGGTCACACAAACCTATGCAACTATACTCAAACATGCAACTAGGAGCTCCTGCACATACTAGTGAGCAAAACGAACACTATGCACAAGCTACGTGCACTAGTAAGCACTAGCACTAGAGCTAAACAAGCTAGCAAGCAACAACACTAGTACAAGATATGAACAAGTAAATAACTAGTGTTTGGCACAAACCTATGTATAACTTATGATGATTTGTACAGACTATATTGTCTATACAATATGGATGAGACTAGATTTAAGTTGTGAAAACTTCACGATTCATCAGTGATGATAAATTGATACTTGTGATGATAAATTGATACAGGGTGCGGGTATGACATTGCACCCTTGGGTCTCATTGAGGGCGGGTGTAGCCAAGTATTGTGAGCGTCATCAAGGGCAGATTTTTTTACTCTACCTGCACCTTAATCGACCTGTTGTCATCCCTAATTCCCCTGTTGTTGGCTCCATCCAACTAGTGAAAGTGCAATCAAGATCTAATTATGGGTTTTAGTGAAAATGACCATGCAATTAGAGGACTAATGAGATTTATCAAGATGACAAGCAGGGAATTTACAATCGAACATGTTATACAAAATGGAAGATCCCCCAATTTATAAATGGTGACGACAACAAACTCAAAGGAGGTTTAAATTCTTTTATATTTTGAATGAGTATAGGAATGACGTACTATAAAGGGAGACATAATAAACTTGCTAAAGTGTGCAACCAAGTGCTCAATATTATACACACACATCCTCAGTTGCTCAGCCAAGACAACCTAACTTTCACTATTTTCATCCTTGCTATCTTGCCTGGTGCGGCAGTACCGCACCTGAAGAGAGGCACTATCGCAGTTGAGCCACGACACTGCCGTGACTTAACTGACGGTTGGGGGTTGGGGGTATTTATACCTCTCACACTCACCTCTAACGACTCTTCTTCCACCTCTAGCGATTCAGATCGACCAAAACAGAAAAGCGCTCACTCTCTCTCTTCTCCATTAGTGACCTTGAGCTCCCAAGCATTCCTTTGTGATTTCCCCATCAATCCTTGAGAGAAAAGGCTCCAAAACTCGATTAGAGAGCAGATCCACTGATTTCCAAAGCCTAAGAGCACTTGGTTCAGGTTTGAGCCCGTGGTTTGTGTTTATTACTCTTGGAGCTTGCTCCTATCCGGCTAGAGCGTCGCCCGTGGAGTTTGCCAACTTGTGTGGCAGTCCCAGTAGGTTTGTAACCATCTCTTGAAGCTAGTAAACTTACCCCTCATCTCAAGAGTTAACTCTCTTGACTTAAGATCGAGGAAGAGTTGTAAAGCCCTAAGCCTTAGTGGCTAACCTCAACAACGTGGACTTAAGCAAGCCTTGGTGGTGAGCTGAACCACGGGATAAATACTTACTTCCATTGCATTTCACTTTGTTGTTGAGGTGATTTCTGGGGTTTGAGGTCAATCTACTTGCTTACACTTGTGCTACCACTTTGTGCTGTCAATAAGTGATCTACTACCTTGCAGAAAGTTCAGTAATTTCTCTGATCTAAGTTTCCATCCTTAGATTTTGAACTATATCACGAAATTGTTTGTAGGTGCGGCAATGCCGCTATTCTAGCCCGACAGTGCCACGGACTCAGAGCGGCAGTGCCACAGGTTGAATTTGACGTTTGCTCAAGTTTTGTTTTAACAGACCTATTCACCCCCTATAGGCTAACCAGAGATCCTACAAGTGGTATCGGAGCAGGTTACCTCGTATGTGTTTCACCGCGTGAGGTATGGGGCCTGGAGGAGGATCTAGTGGTGTGAAGCCCATAGATGTCGATCCGGAGGACATGGGCTTGCACGAGTCTGACAGTAGTGAGCTCAGCGCATCTACAGCAAGCAACACCACGCTCCCATAGCTAGATGTGATCGATGCCAAGAAAGCTCAAAACGAAGAAGAAAGAGAGAAAAGAAAGGCAGCAAGAAAAGAAAAAAGAGAAGCAAGAGAAAAGAAGAAGAAGGAGCAGCAAAGGCTTGAAGACAAGAAACAAAGAAAAGAAGAAAGAAAGCTCAAGAGAGAAGCAAGAAGAAAAAGAAGAGAAGCTAGGAAGAAGAAGGAAGAAGAAGAAAAGGCAACCAATGCATCATCAAGTGACATATCAAGTAGTTCCAAAGATGGAGATGATGATGAGTCCTACCAAGTGACTAGGGGGGCAAGAAGGAGAAGAAAGGAAAGGGCAAAGCTGACTCCAACAACAAATATGCCTCTGTATCCTTTAACTATTCTTCTATGCTTATGACTAACCATGATCGAAGGTCTTTCATCAATGTGCCCGCGGACAAGTTACCTTATTTCGATAGGACTAACTATGCCAAGTGGAAGCAGTTGATGAGATCCTATCTTATAGGTCTTCACCCCGACATTTGGGAGGTTGTTTGCAATGGATTTGAGCCACCGGTTCATCCTAGGAATCCAACTCTAGACGAAATGCGAATTATTCATCTCAATGGTCAAGCCACAAGTATGTTGCTTAGTGCTTTGGATAGTGATGAGTACAATAGAGTGATGGGTTGTCTATGTTGCCAAGAAAATATGAGAGACCTTGTACCTTGCACATGAAGTGGTTGACAAAGTGAGGAAGGCAAGAATTAAGTTGTTGATGGCCAAGCTTAACCGGTTCGTGATCTTGGATGGAGAAGGGCCACAAGAGATGTTTGATAGGTTGATGGTAATTGTCGGCAAGATTAGAGTATGGTGGAAGGTTACTCACCTAGAAATGATACCATGGTGACTCTAATTAGTGACAAGAAGTTTGAGTACTTCATACCAAATGATGTACTTGGGAGGATCTTGACCTTTGACATGCAAAGAGAAGAAGCAAATGAGAGGAAGAAGCTTGGTGAGTTGCAAGCAAAGCTAGATGGCATGAAGATCAAGGATGTAGCTCTCAAAGTCAATAAATCAAGCAAGCAAGGCTCTACAAGCAAGTCCAAGATCAACAAGCAAACTTCAACAAGTAACCAAAAGCAATCAAGCAAGTCCAAGAGCAAGTAGAGACCACATCATCCTTGTTGGTATTTATTAACTTGTCACTTATTTTAGTAGCCACCTAATGTATGTCTACATCTCTTAACATTACTTTACCAGGTTGTCATCCCTAGTGATGATGCCAGAGATGCTTGTTGGTACTACTTAGTATTACTACTAGAATAATACTAAGTAGCTCTTTATTATTTTATGTGACTAGAAAGAATATATATATATATATATATATATGAAAGGGATTTGCAAGCGCACAGATAATATACCATTATAGCACTTCACCCAGGAGTATTATAGGTATCGTTATTTATATTTTTTTAGTTAATGAGATCTAATCTAATGACACTACCATAGCTACATCGATCCAGTCGAACCTCACTGGTAAGACTTTAGATTAGAAATTATCAATTAGTGGTTTTGTTCATGATCGAGATATGTACTCTGTTTGTTTGCTATGCCTGCATCGGTTGTTTTAGCCGATTGCCTATGCTCTCATACATATAGCATGCTTTCATGAATCTGTCAACATATAGATAGTTTTATAAATTCTTTGGCTTTAGTTTGTTATCATTATCATAGTTGTATCGATCCAGTCGAACCTCACTGTTGATGATAATAGATTAGATTCAGATTGTTTATGGATTCATTTATGGTAAACAGTCGGTTGTTCACGTGTTATACTCTTTTCATCAAACTTATCGGCTCAACGTTTTATATCGTTCATGTTTTATTTAGCCGACGATGTTTTCTGATGTTCCATGAGCATCGTTTATTTTGATTCGTATCATTATCATTTAATATTAGCTGATAATCCTTGATTCAAAGGTCTTCATTCCATGAATATGATGGATATTGACTATTTAGTCGATAGCCCCATTGAATCGGCTATTTGGCCACATATTGGAACTATCTGGTGCAACACCGACATGTTCCACCTTAAACTACCGATTATTCTCTCCTTGTCACTTGCAGGGTCAAATTGACTGGCATGCCTTTGATTCTGAAACCAACCATTCTTGTGTTGAAGCCAAGCAGATCTCCAATCTCATTCCGCTCAGATCGTCCAGCTTGTTGTGTTGACTGCATCGCCACATTTTTGCACCAACACTTACTATGGCATGAATCCATATTGTTGATATGCCCATGCTCTCTGAGATTGTATGATGATTTAGAGGAGCATTTGAGAGGTAGTTTGAGTAAGCAAGAAGAAGCTGGTCATGAATCCATATTGTTGATATGCCCATGCTCTCTGAGATTGTATGATGATTTAGAGGAGCATTTGAGAGGTAGTTTGAGTAAGCAAGAAGAAGCTGGTCATGATCTAGATGAGGTACTATGTGCGGCAGTGCCGCCCCTAGGGTATGGCAGTGTCGCACCACCTGATGCAATTCTGTTCAGGTTGCCTCTCAAGATCAAGATATGATTCATCCTGTCTATTCAAACTATTTCACACGTGTTCCTTTATCCCTCATTTGTATAGTTTCTAAAATTGGGACTATTCTTTTGGCATAGATGGCTTCTGATGGAGATGATGATCAGAGGGTCCGAAGAAAGTTTGGTGCCCCAAAGGAGAAGCCTCTCTCTTGTCATGGTAGAGGGGCAGCCAGCAGCAATAGAGGAGCAGCAGTATCCAGTGGGGTTGCCTGTGATAGGGGGAGCCGTAATGAGTAGATTCAGCAGGAGGAGGCTTTAGAGGGAGCTGCACACTTCATCCCTCCTGATGCTTGTCTAGAGACACCACCTCATCTAGATGAGTTTGATCCATCATATATCAGGAACTATGATGAGGATGTGGTGGAGAAGAGAGCAATTGACACTCATCAGCATCCAGTTGTTGACTATATGGGTAAGCAGAAGATGGTCGAGGAAGCTAAAGAAGATAAACCATATTTGGTGTCAGAGGACTTGGGTGTTGATTATAGATTTTGGAATGTCTTCTATTCCAACTTCTATACCTCAGTTATATTCAACAACAAGAAATCCAAGATTGTGAAGATGCAATACATTGACTAGGAGGAGTTGAGAGAGAAGAATGACCCTGATTTCAATCAGACAATTCAGGCTTGTGAGAGATTTGGTTTCACTGATATTATGGCTTTCAGGTATGATTGGAACATAGAGGTGCTAACTCAGTTCCATGCCACCTACTTCTACAAGAGAGACACTGATGAGATACATTGGATGATAGAAGGTCGACACTATCATGTTGATTTTGTGACCTTCAACCGCATCCTTGGCTTTGATGAGGAGCACCGTGGGTTCTCCTATATACATGATGAGAGGAGGGCTGAGGTTAGAGAGATTGCTTTCATGTATCTTGATAGTAGAGCTACAGATGGCAAGGTGAAGGGACTGAAGAGCTACTATTACATTCTTAATAACCTGATCAGGCATACAATTAATCCCAAAGATGGAGCTGTATCTGACCTTAATGGATATGTGAGGAATGTACTTGCTAAGTTTGCCCCAAGTAGTGACAAGTTCAATGTTCCTCGCTTTATGTGGCAAGAAATTCGAGTGGCGATGGATGATGCAAGGAAGGGCATGTCCTATGCTCCTTACTTGATGTTTGTGATTGAGAAAGTAACCAGGTACCAATTTGTCAAGAATGGGTTGCATGAGCAATACAAGATTGAGAAGGCAAGACATGCCAAGGCCAGTGAGACCATTGCCTCTCCCTCTGATGTGCCTGAATCTTCTCGCAGTGGAAAAGAAGAACAAGATGGTGCAATGGATCAAGGCCATTTTTGGCAAATGCCCCTATGTAGCTAAGAGAGCATATGAGACACAGATGAAGCAGTGGCAGATGCGTGCAGCCGCAAATCTTCCACCTCTTCCTCTACCACCACCTCCTCCAATTGCGTGGTCATCAATCACAAAAAGGGGAGATTGAAAGTGCAATCAAACCCTAATTATGGGTTTTGGTGATAATGACCACGCAATTAGAGGACTAATAAGATTTATCAAGATGACAAGCAGAAAATTTACAATCGAGGTGTTATACAAAACGAAAGAGCCCCGAATTTATAAATGGTGATGACATCAAACTCAAAAGAGATTTAAATTCTTTTATATTTTAAATTTGAGTATAGAAATACCATACTATAAAGGGGGATATAATAAACTTGCTAAAGTGTGCAACCAAGTGCTCAATCTTATACACATACATTCTCAGTTGCTCAGCCAAGATAGCCTAACTTTCACTGTTTTCATCCTTGTTGTTGTTTGCACAGTGCAAGCGATGCACCACTTTGAAGAGACACTTCTTGCCTTGATCTTGACAGACATCCTGATTGAGCAGCAGCACTCATCTGTGACTTAACGACTGCTTGAGGGTTGGGGTATTTATACCTCTCACACTCCCCTCAATGAGTCTTCTTCCACCTCTAGCGATTTAGACCGATCAGGACAGAAAAGCGCTCACTCTCTCTCTTCTCCATTGTGACCTTGAGCTTCCAAGTATTCCTTTGTGATTTTTCCATCAATCCTTGGGAGAAAAGGCTCCAAAACTCGTTTAGGGAGCAGATCTACTCATTCCCAAAGCCTAAGAGCACTTGGTTCGCATTTTAGCCGGTGTTTTGTGTTTATTACTCTTGGAGCTTGCTTCTAGCCGGCTAGAGCGTCGCCTGTGGAGCTTGTCAACTTGTGTGGCAGCCCTAGAAGGTTTGTAACCATCTCTTGAAGCTAGTAAACTTACCCCTCATCTCAAGAGTTAACTCTCTTGACTTGAGATCGAGGAAGGGTTGCAAAGCCCTAAGCCTTAGTGGCTAACGTCAACAACATAGACTTAGACAAGGTTTGGTGGCGAGCTGAACCACGGGATAAATAATTGTGTCATCTTGTGCTTGATTTACTTCCATTGCATTTCACTTTGTTGTTGAGGTGATTTCTAGGGTTTAAGGTCAATCTACTTGCTTACACTTGTGCTACCACTTTGTGTTGTCGATCTGTGATCTACTACCCTGCAGGAAATTCAGTAATTTCTCCGATCTAAGTTTCCATCCTTAGATTTTGAACTGTATCACAAAATTGTCTGTAGGTGCGGCAGTGCCGCTATTCTAACCCGGCAGTGCCACGGGTTAAGAGTCGCAATGCCACGAGTTGAATTTGACGTTTGCTCAAGTTTTATTTTAACATGTCTATTCAGCCCCCTCTAGACTAACAAAGATCCTACAACTAGTCTCTCCCACCTCTCCACAAGCAGCATGCCAGCCATCGTCTCGACAGTTGTTTCGGCAGCCTCCCCAAACTTTCCTTTATAACCAGAGAATACATAAATGTCTAGCCCCAAAACCTTTACCACTAACCTATGGCTTGGGGTCGGCGGATCGCCATCTCCTTAACTCGTTGGAGGAGGCTTAGGACGGTGGATCCGCTTTATTTATCGGATGAGACCTCCGGTTCTGGTGTGCCGGCCAGGCACAAGTTTAGTGAAATTGAGGGAGTACGCATGCTGGATTAAAAAATTTGCATATAGCCTGTTGATTGGTGCTTCCATGTTACTATCAGATTTTATGTTGATTTGTCAACGCATCTAGAAGTTAAACAATTAGATCGTCTTTCGATAAGAGGGAGACCATAAAAATGAAGGAAGAGGGAGTAAGACGAGAGAGTGCGGTGTGCGTGGGTGCTATGCGTTGAAATCACGTGCGGCCTAGGAAAGGCCTTTGCTATAAATATAGGTGCCTATTCTCCTAATTTGAAAAATGCAAATATTTGAGTTTTAAATTGCTTCAAAAGGTCAAATGAGATTGTTTACGAGGAAAACTACTCTCGTGCAGTTGGTAACGGGTCTGGTAGGAAAACCACTCCCGCGAAGGCAAAAGTCCGAATCAAATTAACAGTCTGGTACGTAGGATGGTAACGCCAACGTGTCTTGACGATATCCACGATGGCCCCATTCACTTCTCTTAAAATTCTATTTATTCGACTTCTTTTTTTAACTAAATTAGTATTTTTTTATAATAATTCAATCGAAACAGTATTTTAATTTATTTTTTTTAAGCCAAATTCAACCCAGTGAACGGGCGATCTCAAAAAAAATGATCCAATTAATTGAGCATCTCTGGCTATCAGCCTACCTGATGGGACTCTCACTCTGACGCCTTTGCGAATGGACGTTTGTCTTCCGCGTGTCGAGTTTACGGGAGAAGGTAATTCTCACCTTTTGAGAAAGTTATACAAGAATATAAAAAATTATAATACAGCCAAATAAATATTATTAAATTACTTATGGAATAATTATAGTTTAAACATATATTAATTAAGCTAATATAGTTATATATATATAATATATTTGTATAATTATTGTTAGGCATATAAGACACATACTTATATGTTGTATTTTTATTATAGAAAAGTGAGTCGAAGAGTGTGCTATAAGTTAGAGAGTAGAATTATAACATAAGGATCTAATCCATTTCCATCTCTCACTCTATGAATTTGAGATAAGCCTATTTGTGAGTTTAAGAAAGTTATGAAATATCAAATTCTAAGCCAAATAGACTAATCCATTAAGTAGAATTCAATTACTGTAAAATAAAGGGATCTAAACAGCTCCTAATAGTAATTTAATTAGAAACATAAATATTAATACTGTTCACTTAATCTCGTAATTATACGAGGGAGTACGGACTAGTACTGTATGTAATCTAACTAGTATTGCACTTACTAACTTAGAGTAAAGGCATAGAACCTGAAACATGTATAGAGTCTCACTAAGGGCACTCCCAATACTAAAAACCATGTATAGTTTTATGCATGTAAACAGTACATATAGAAACTATGTTCCTAATATATGGTTTCTACAGAATAATTTTTTGTCCAATCACACATCTTTTCTCTCCTTCATCTATTTATCATATCTCTTCATTTCTTAATTCTCATGTAGATATGATTTTTTATTAAGAAACCATTTCCTCCTCTCTCCTCAATAAATCGCTAGCCACATCAGCAAAATACTTAGGTGACAAGATAATTAATGCATATAGAAACTATGATAGTTTCTGCATTGTGAGTGCCCTAACAAACTGATAGTAGTAGCACAGCCGTAAATGTCATTTAAGACAAATATTAATTAAACTTTCAAAATATTGGGTTTAAAAGCATCAAAGTTATTCACGTCATAGGACTTTTGTCGGTGTTTCGAACAAACACCGGCTATTGAATTTATAATTGATGCGCGTTAGACTCGGATGGTGTACTAAAGGATACAAGGTTTATACTGGTTCGGGCAGAATGTCCCTACGTCCAGTTCGCTGCTGCTCGTGTTATTAGCACCGAAAAAGATTCGTAGTAGAGGGTACAAACGATCGAGAGAGGAAGAGGTCCCGAGTCTCTGATGGAAAGATCGAAAGGATGCCAAGGACTTGGTTGCAACTTAGTTGTATGTTGTGTGTGGAATTGATCCGTTGTCTTCTGTCTGAAATCGATCTCCCTTTAGTGGGGTGCCCTACCCTCCCTTTTATAGACAAGGGGGAGCAGTGGTTACAGATGGGAGATAGGAAAAAACCAAAGGTCGAGAAGGTCCTCCGAGGGAGTCGGGTCTTCCTTTTTCCCCTGTGTCCGCCCTGCTAACATGGCAGACCGTGGCAGGGATGGCGTGTTCGCTGATCCTTATAGGGACATGCCCTGGCTTCTTTCAGCAAGTGGGTGCGTCCCATCTCGCACCGGCGGATGGTGCGGCGTGCCAGAGAGCCGAGCTATGACACCTCGGGGAGTAGGCGGGGAAGTGACCATACATTCATCATCATAGATGATGTGAGTTCTATCTTGGATCGTAGTGGTTGTCGTATGCATGTGTTAGTATCCGCGTCCGAGTGCTGATGGTGGCGCCTACAACACTGCGGGACAAAAGCCGGCGCCTGCAACACTATTCGAGCACTGTTATGTCAGAAAGGGCTTAAAGCGCCCGTCCCATCATACCCTGACGGTACCGTCCTGCGGGCGTGCAGGGCATGGTCCTTGGTACTGTGGTTGACTTGAGTGTCCTGTCATACCCTGTGCTTGTCATCTTGAAGGAACAGGGTGCAGTTGCCGGCTGAAGGCGGAGCCCGCCCTCGGACGTCGGGTGAGGCGGAACCAGCCCTCAGCCGTCAGGCGGAGCGGATCCCCCCCTCGGACGTCGGGTGGGGCGGAGCCAACCCTCAGCCGTTGGGCGGAGCGAAGCCCACCCTCGGACGTCGGGCGGGGCGGAGCTAGCCCTCAGCCGTCGGGCGAGGCGGATCCAGCCCTTAGCCGTCGGGCGAGGCGAAGCCTGCCCTCGAACGTCGGGCGGGGCAGAGCCAGCCCTCAGCCATCGGGCGAGGTGGAGCCAGCCCTTAGCCGTCGGGCGAGGCGGAGCCTAGCCCTAGGGGGTCGGGCGAGGCGGAACCAATCTTCCGTCGTTCGGGCAAGAAGCATAGTAGCATTCTTGTCTGACCAGAAGCATCAACGTTCGATGGTTATTAGTCCCACCTTATTGGGTACCCCGGTATTAGGTCCCCGACAGTAGCCCCTGAGCCCCCGGGTGATTCGGACAGAATCGCTCGGGGGGTGATTTGACTTGCCACAGGGTGCGCGCGAGCGCACCCGACGGGTGTAGCCCCCGAGCCCTCGGGTGATTCGGGCAGAATCGCCCGGAGGGTATTTTCGGACCCTTCGCAGTTGTGGCCGTGAGATTTGGTTTTTGTCAATTTGGATAGCGAAAACCCTGGTATCCCGTTCGCGGGGATTCGTTCAGGGTTAGTCCGGTTGGGACTTGATTTGTGGATCGAGGTTCCCTTGAGGCTTGTGTTCCTGAGCTCTGGCCGCTCGTGGGCCCATCCCTCGTCGGGACGGTCGTTGAGACTGTTGGGCCAGCCCTTGAACTCCTGGGCCTAGGTGGGCCGGAAAAATAGTTTTTGACCCGTATCCCCTCTGTGGGAAAAGAGTCCTGGTCTGCTTGGGGAAGGCGAACCGTCCGGCGTGATTTTGGTGGGAAAGGATAGGGATCGCGGGCGTGTATCCCGCGACGTGACACGGCGGTGTATCGTGGCAGGCTCAGAGACCTAGGCGGGCGGTTGCCCTTCTCGCATCCGTCGCCCCTATAAAACTGAGGGGTTTGCCCCCAAGGTTCTGTACTTTGCCTCCTCGCCTTTGCATCGACACCTTCCGCCACCAATCGCCTGAGCCTCCCGTACTCGCATCGCAGCCGCCATCAAGCTCGCATTCGCCGTCAAACTCGCATCCATCCCCCTCCCAATCGTTTCGATGGAGCCGTGGTGTAGATCCAACATCACCCCTCAGTGCCTGGAGGGCCTCGTTCACCGTGGGCTCCTTTGCCCGCTGACCGCCGCCGAGGAGTGGCAGCTGCCCGGTGATGAGGATGCATCATCGCCGCCCGAAGGGTATGTCGTGTCCTTCGATCACTTCCATGAGCGGGGGTTCACCATACCTGCTCACAAATTCCTTCGGGGGCTGTTGGATTACAACCAGGTGGAGTTGCAGCACCTTACTCCCAACGGGGTCCAGCATATTGCGGCGTTTGTCGCCTTATGTGAGGGGTTCCTGGGGATTAGTCCCCACTTCGACCTATGGCGGTATCTCTTCGCTGTCAATCTGTCGAAGAAGCGGGTTGGGAGGCAAGAGATGAGCATGCCGACGAGATGCGCCAGCATTCATCTTCGCAACAACCGGGTGGACGAATACCCGTCGATGTGTCTTTCAACCTCCAACAAGGGGTGGCATTCACTTTGGATTTACGTCAAGGATGATGTTGCCGCCCCCTTGCCAGTGTTCTCCGGGTGTGTCATCGAAGAGGTCCCGGGGTCGTGGAAGTGGGGTGTCCCGGACAAGGACAAGAAGAGGATGAAGGACCATCTCGCCGCCCTCCAAATTCTAAAGGAGAGGGGCGTGAAGGGATCGAGGATCATCGGCGCCTACCATACGCGGAGGGTGGTGCCGCTGATGAGCCGTGCGCTTCCCCTACACCAGATGGTGCCTGAGACGTCGCTTGAAGGGACGGCGCTCGTCGACGAAGCGCTCCCCCCCACCGAAGTGGCGAAGCAGATCAAGGAGGCGATGGAGCCTTCGAAGGACAGTGCCAGTGTTATCCTTGATCTTGGGTATCCGGTGCCGGGGCATCCCCCAATGCGGCCGGAACCAGGGTTCATCAATTTCGTAAGTTCCCTTTTCCCGTGCCTCCTCTTCACTTGAATTTCTAACCCCTTGAAGCTGACCTCGGGATAGTGGGACCAACCGAAGACACTCGTCCTCGGGGACAGCCCGGCTCCACTACCGAAGGACCAGATCCTGGCGACAGCGAATCACATCATGGCCGAGTGGGATAGGAGGACGAGGGAGCTCAAGAAAAAGAAGATACTACGGAAGCAGCAAGCATGGGATCAAGGAGAGGAGACAGGCAGTGACGATGACGACGAGGAGGAATTTGATGAGGTAGTTGCCGACGTGGATTGGGATGTCCTGGAGGGCGAGGATTCGCTGACAGGCACCCAATTGTCCACGCAGGGACCCTTCCCGTTCCACATGGGGGCAAGTGAGTCCATGAGCCTAGCGGAGGCGGGCCAAATCATCGGCCTGTCCTCGGGACCGGTGGGAGCCGACGGATCCGGCCACCACACTCGGGGTGCTGGTGGAGGATCGGTGGATGGGGGGAGGCGGATCTGCTGCCGCGCCCGAGGTGCTGATGGAGGGGGGCGGATCTGCTGCCGCGCCCATGAGGCGATGGGGGCGGGCGGATCTGCCGCCACGCCCGAGGTATTAACAGAGAGGGATGGCTCCACCGCCACACCCTCGGAGATAAGGGAGGCGAGCCCCCCCCCCCGCCTGGGAGCAGGGGGCAGGCTCGAAACGGTCCCGTCTAGACGAGTTGGGGCAGGAAACTGGAGGTTCATCCCCAAAACGTCCCTACCGCCCGACATCGCCGGAGTAAGTCACCGGTTCCTCTGTTTTTTTCCTATTTTTCTGTTTTTCGGTGTGACCTTACACCTTTTACCTTTTGTAGACTCTTTCGACGGGGCCGTTCTTTGGCGCTGGCGCCCAAGAAGAGCGTCGCTCTTCAGGCGGGAGCGACACCGTCTCCCAATGTCGCTCCTATTTCGGGCAGGAGTGGAGCCGATCCTACGGCCTCATCGACTGGTCAGGCACCGTCCGCGGTGGTTCCCGTGCCCTTGGTGGGGCAAGCAGGCGCCGGGGCTGAAGAAGCGCCCTCGGGGGCTGCCGAGCAGACGATGGTAGCGGTGACTCCACCGCCTACGTTGGAGCGAACGGAGCTGCCTCCCGTGCCTGTGACGCCCTCTGTGGTGGGCGCGGCACCGCAAGCCAAGGGACCGGCGTCGTAGGTGGAGGTGGTTGCCACGGCTCCAAGCCAGGAGCAGCCAGATGCAACCATGGGGATGTCCGAGGGGGCGGCGCAAGCCGCGCCTCCGGCGACCCAGGCGACAGCGGTCGAGGCAGGCCGGATGGAGGGGGGATGCGGCCGGAGGGTCCTCGGGCATCGCAGTGGTGGTGGAGAGGACCAGCGGAAGGTCACCCTCAGCCTTGATGTCGGGGGGCAGCCGCTCACCCACGCGGGGTGAGCCGCCGCTCCAGTGGATGAATCCTCGAGACCCAACATTGACTCTCTTCTCGCTTGATGATGCTACCAAGAGCATAGAGCGGGGGAGTCTCGATGAAGGGATTTCAGCGATGATGGGTGTTCTGGATCAGGCCAGGGTCGTCCTGCGTGATGTCATCATTCCCAACGGCAGGGTATCCGCCTGATCTTCCCTCTTGCCTTCTTCTTTCTTCATGCATTTTTGTATTTTTGACACTGGTCTTCTTTTTAGTCCCTTGTTACTCATAGTCGGGAAAAGTCCCAGTTCCTCCGTGAGCAGAAGGTGGAATGGGACCGCCTCACAGAGGAGGCCCGGTTGCGTGGAGACGTGAGCGCCCAGCTTGCTGCCACCCAACAGCGGGAAGCCGAGGCGCGTCAGGACGCGGAGGAGATCCATGGGATGTTTGAGGATTTGTCGGCGAGGGTACGACAGGACATGGAGGCGGTCGCCAGGGTCCAAAAGGAGTGGGACGAGCTACTCTAGAAGGATGTCAATGCCAACCAGCGGGCCATCAAACTCCTAGATGAGCTGGAGACGGAGCGGAATCTCAAGCTGGAGGCTGAGGATAGGTCCGCGGCACTGCAGCGGAGGGTGGATCAGGATGCCGAGGTGATTGCCCGGCTGCATAGGGAGCGAGACGAGCTGCTCCAGACTACGAAAAGACTCCGCTTGGAGTGCGGCACGGTACCCGAGGAGCGCGATCGGGCCATCCGAGAGCGTGACGAGGCGCGTCAGGTGGTCAACTCCCTCCGGGCGGATCTTGGAGCCGTGGTGACCCAAAGGTTGGAGGCCGAGAGCATCTCTGCTGGGCTGAGCACGGAGCTTGCCGAGGTGCGGGGGACTCTTCAAGCCGAGAGCGATGAGCACGATCTTCTGCGCACCGCCGTCGGGGTGGTCTTCGATGACCTGGGGGTGGCGCGGCAGGAGGAAACCATTTCACTTGTGGCCCATGCCGTGGACATCATGGCGCGGGTGGGCCAGCTCGAGGAGAACGCCTTCCACGCCGGGATCACCCAAGCCTTTACTGTTGCCCGCTCTCATTATGATCAGGAAATTAACCTGGAGGTAATGAGCCTCGGCTTTGCACCTGGCTATGACAACTCCGAGCTGGATGAGATCAAGAAGGCGGTGATTCCCATTGCGTGGAACCTGGCGAACAAGCTGAAAGGCATAGTTCTCCCTTCGAGGAAGTAGTTAGTTTGAATAAGTTTGATAAACGTTTATCTGTAATATGTGGACAAGTGTCGGTGTTTTTCGTGTTCGAAAATAGTTTCATAATTTTGTTTCGTAATCTTGTTTCGTTTGTTTGAGCTTACTTCCTTCCCTTCTATAATTGAGAAAAAAGGTTTATGCGATCCGACCCTTCCGTTCGTTAAGACCATAGGGCCCGAGGTGTATAAGGGGGGAAATTCGATTATGCTGGTGAGCAAGGTTTACCGTAGCCGTCGGGGCGTGGGCTTTTTGCTGTCTTACCAGGCGTGCTCATTTATCTGTTCCCACAAACCTTGCCGCTAGTCTTACCATGAGGAAAAGGTCTGATGTAACGACTGTTTCGAAAAAAGGAGGTATTCATACCTTTATCAACCCCTGAGTGAGATCCGACCCCTTACGGTAGCTGGGGCCGGATGTCGCTGGAGACCGAAGCGAGGGCAGTGAACCTACTTTTGTATTTGCACATACCCCTTACTTAGGATTTTGGCGATCGTTCCGTGACCACGCATTTGGTCCCTGGCTCCGCCTTCCCCGAGCCCCCGCGCGTGGCGGGGATTCGGTCAAGGGTCGGCTAGTTTTGTGACTGTCGCCCCATCCGTGGTTTCCGCAACTAGAGGGATTGAGGCAACGTCACTTGTCTTGATGGCTCGAGTAACGTGCCTGATGAGCTCGTTAACGGGGATGTTCGAACGGAACCTGATCCTGTTGCTTTGCGACAGGGTCGGCAAAGTCCACGGGTGGCGTTCTGTTGCTCCATGGCCTGCCTTCCAACAGGTTCCCCCTCAATGGGGATTCTATGGGCTCGGTAGAAGGCTGGATTGAACTTTAGATGGTTGAGATGACCCTTCCCGCCTCAATGCGGGTTGGGCAAAGGCCGCTGAGGCTGATCTATGTTTTCTCCCCTGGCTCTTGTTCGACGCGAGGTGGCCTTGGACCCTTCATGGGTCAGCCTTCGAACCTCAGTCTCTTGATCTCGAATAGAGCGGCTCGAGCCCCCGAGCCCCTTAGGGTCTAGTAGGGGTCGGCCGTGTTTCGCGCATCGCCCCGTCCTCGGTTTTCGCAACCGGAGGGGCTAAGTTAATGACACTTGCCTCAACGGCTCGAGTGTCGCGCTCAATGAGCTCGCTAACGGGTATGTTCATGTGGAATCCGGGTCCATCATTCGCTGACGGGGTCCGCAGAGCCCTTATGTGGCATTCCACTACTTCTTAACCCGCCTCCCAGTAGATGCCCGAGCCGTTCGATAGGCTTAGGTGGCCCGTTGGCCTCTCCTCGACGGAGATTCTATGGGTTTGGCTCGAGGTTAGAATCAAACGAGAAAGGTCAAGATGTCCTTGTCCGCTTCTGAGCGGGGTCGGGCAAGGCCGCTGGGTCTCCTCTTGGTTTTTTCTCCCCTAGCTCTGTTTGACGCGAGGCAGCCTCGAGCCCTTCGTGGGCTGGCCTTCGAACCCCGGTCTTTTGCCGCTCATATCGAATGAGGCGACTACCGCCTTGTGACGCGACACGAAGCGTTGAGACGCAGCGATTGCGTATGCGACGTTTTGGATGTATGGAATCAATGTACGATTTAATTGAAACGAGAGCGGGGGTCGGTAATGTTACCTTGGTGGCATGAGCGACGAGAAGCTCTTACCGGACATGTCCGTGCGGGGTTCGGGTCCGACGTCTACGATGGGGCCGGCGTGACCTGCACGAGCATCGCAATTTTTTCGTTTCCGTCTCTCGGTGGCGATTCGAGCCGTTCGATTGACTTTAAGTGGCCTGACAGCTTCTCCTCGAAGGAGATTCTACAGGCGGGCCCCTCTGAACCCTTCTCAAGAAGGTGGATGCAAAAACTCGAGGTATGGGGAACTGTGAATTTGATTATGCTGGTGAACGAAAGCACCATAGCCACCGGGGCGTAGGGTCTAGCAGTTCGTCCAGTTTTACTCAAAGTTTTACACCCGCACCCCGCGTCTCTGGTTTTTAAACGTAAGGAGGGGTCAGGCGATGAGGATGTCTAAACAAGTAGACACCCTCGGTAGCCCCGAGCAGTGTCCGTGCCCCTGCCGTTGCTGGGGTTGGACGCTCGGTAATGAAATTAATACGCGAAGTGAGTAAACAGAGGTGCTTATCTTTCAGCGGTCGTTCGTTCATTGTTTTACCTGGGCCATCTGATCGGCCTAGGAGGCCCGTTCGGCCCCCCCTAGGCGGGGGTTCCATCGTCGGGTCATTTCGTGGTCCTGCCTGGGGAAGTGGAGAGTCACCTACATGCGGGTGCGCCCTTATTCTCGCGCTCGGCGTGCGTTAGTGGTGGGCCATGCCTAGGCAACGTCCCGTTTGACCAGGCGACGTCTCGTCGGCCAGAGCGCTTCCTATCGGTCCAGGCGCGTCCTCTCGGATTCCCGTCATCATCGATTTCCCATATGCATTGAATAGGGGAAGGAGGAGAGTTTTCCATCCAACCTTTCGCCTTTCCTCAGTCGGTGCGCCTCTTCCTTAAATAGGGAGGGGGAGGGGAGTTCTCGTCCTATTCCTTCGCCTGTTCCTGAGCCGCTACCTCTCCTCTTTTCTTCTTCTCGCCGAGCGCGTTCGTATGTCGCGGCGATTCCTATGTGAGAGAGGGTAATGCGAGGGGGACAACTCACAGATCCGTTCATGAATCCGGAGTGCAATGTCGAGCTGGAGGTCATCCAACGTAGATGAGATGGTGTCGGCCGGCTTTGCCGAGAAGGGGCCGCCTCCGCCGAAGGAGGAGGTGCACTAGAGGGTGCTGAGCGTCGTTCGTGGCGGCCTTTCTTCAGCGGGAGACACCCCCCGTGTAGATGCCATTGTCAAGGTTGCGACTAATCATGATGGCATAGTCCCTGGATGCCCCGGTGAGGGTGCCGTTGTCAGGGTTGCGGCTGATGACAATGGCGCAGTCCCTGGATACCCCGGCGAGGGTGCCGTTGTCAGGGTTGCGGCTGATGATGATGTCGTAGTCCCTGGACGCCCCGGCGAGGGCACCACAGTCGCCGACGTGGTGCTCGACGTTGTAGATGACGGCGCCCTCGAGGATCCCGCGGAGGGGTAGGACGTCGCCGATGGAGAGCGTGGCGCGGCGACCGTAGTAGTGCTCATAGTAGAACTGGTTAGAAACTGTAATCGAATAAGTTGTGGGGAAGCCCCCGAGTGAACAGTCTTTTGTATTTATGAATACATTAGTCCTTTTCGTGATGAAATCACTTTGTAAGCGATGAATTTGTGCAAAAAATGAATAAGTTTTCAACTTTTGTTACGGCAAACAGCTTTTCAGCTCTTCTCCCTCTTTCTGTAAAAGAGGTTTGGTGCCTTCCGACTCTTTCCATAGTTAAGGTCGCAAAAAACTGGGAGCACGGGTGAGCCAATTCTGATCACGCTGGTGAGCAAGGAGGTCATAGCCGCTGGGGCATGGGCTTCCCGCAGTCCTACCAGTTATACTCATATTTTGTTCCCGAAGTCCTAGCCCTTAGGACTTGCCATGAGAAAAGAGGGAAGACTCAGAGAATGTTTGCGAAGATAACACATAGGGTGTTTGCAAGATAAACGTACTTATATCAGCCCCCGAGTGAGGTCTGACCCCTCGAGCTTTGCAGGGGTCAGATGTCACTAAAGATCGGGGATTTTTGAAGACAAAAACTGATAAGAAAGAGTATGCATTTATTTAAGGGTAAAACAACGTAGCTGCTCAATGTTCCAGGCGTTGGTGAAGACCTCGCCGTCGATGGTCTTCAACTTGTAGGCGCCTGGCTGGAGTACTTCCACGACGATGTACTACCCCTCCTAGGGTGGGGAGAGCTTGTGGCGGTCCTTGTTGCTCCGCACGAGGTGGAGAACCAGGTCCTCGACATTGAAGGCTCGGTCCCGCACTCGTCGGCTGTGGTACCATCGCAGCGCCTACTGGTACTGGGCCAACCGGAGGAGGGCGATGTCGCGGGCTTCGTCTAACTAGTCCATGGCATCTTCATGGGATGCTTTGGCTCCCTGTTCATCATATGCTCTGATTCTCGGCGCTCCATAGTCCAGGTCCGTTGGGAGGACGGCCTCGGAACCGTAGACCATGAAGAAAGGCGTGTAGCCGGTTGTCCGGCTAGGAGTTGTCCTCAGGCTCCAGAGCACCACAGGGAACTCGGCGACCCAGTGTGCACTGAATTTGTTCAACCGGTTGAAGATCCTAAGCTTGAGGCCCTGTAGGAGCATGTCGTTTGTGCGCTCGACCTGCCTGTTCGTTCGGGGGTGCACGATGGCGGCCCAATCGACCTGGATGTGCTGTTCATCGTAGAATCGAAGGAATTTCTTGCGGGTGAACTGTGTGCCGTTGTCCGTGATGATGGAGTTCGGTCCTCCAAATCGATGAATGATGTCGAGGAAGAACATCATAGCTTGCTCGGACTTGATCGCGGAGATCGGCCGAGCTTCGATCCACTTTGTGAATTTGTCTACAGTGACAAGTAAGTGGGTGTAGCCCCCGGGCGCCTTTTTGAGAGGCCCAACCAGATCAAGCCCCCAGACCGCGAAGGGCCACATGATGGGGATCATCTGGAGCGCCTGGGCCGGGAGGTGAGTTTACCGAGCATAGTACTGGCACCCCTCGCAGGTGCGTACGATCTACTCAGCGTTGGCTACTGTTGTGGGCCAGTACAAGCCTTGTCAGAACACGTTCCCAACCAAGGTTCTAGGTGCGGCATGGTGACCGTAGACCCTTCTGTGGATATCGCTCAGCAGAAGCTTTCCCTGTTTGATGGGGATGTAGAGCTGTAGGATCTCAGTGTGGCTTCGTTTGTAGAGTTCGTCTTCTACAAGAACGAAGGATTTGGCGCCACGTGCGAGCCGTCGAGCTTCCGTCTTGTCCGTCGGTAGCGTGTTACGGAGGAGATAGTCGAGGTAGAGTGTTCTCCAGTCCTCCAGAGGGTCGGGCTCTGTCGTTGGATCCTCTTCGAGCTCCATGACCTCGGGGCCGGAAGGAGGCGTCGGTTGGTTAGCCCGCGGGGCTGGATCAGACAGGCCATCGTCGACCCATTCCGACCCTTTGTAGCGCACCGAGGGCTTGTGTTGGTCGCTGGCAAAGACACCCGTTGGCACCGGCTCTCAGCCAGACATAGCTTTTGCAAGTGTGTCGGCCGCCTCGTTGACGCGCCTTGGGACGTGATTGAGTTCGAGGCCATCGAACTTGCCCTCTAGCCGTCGGACTTCTTGGCAGTACGCAACCATCTTGGCATCATGACAGCTTGATTCCTTCATGACTTGGTTGACGACCAGCTGAGAGTCACCCCGGATGTCGAGGTGTCAGATGACCAACTCGATGGCGATACGTAGGCCGTTGATAAGTGCTTCATACTCAGCCACATTATTTGATGAGGGAAAATGGAGACGAACCATGTACCTCATGCGGACCCCGAGGGGTGATATGAAGACCAGCCCCGTGTCAGCGCCCTTTTTCATCAATGACCCGTCGAAGTACATCATCCAGTACTATTGATCGATGACCGCCGGTGGTCTTTGGACCTCGGTCCATTCCGCGATGAAGTCAGCCAGCACCTGGGACTTGATCGTAGTTCGGGAGGCATACATGATGCCTTGATCCATCAGCTCGAGTGCCCACTTCGCGGTCCTCCCCATGGCGTCCTGGCTCTAGACGACCTTGCCGAGGGGGAACGACATCACGACAGTCACGGGGTGTGACTCAAAGTAGTGGCGTAGCTTCCTCTTGGTGATGAGGACGGTGTAAAGGAGCTTCTGGATTTGGGAGTAGCGGGTCTTGGAGTCAGATAGTACCTCGCTGATGAAGTACATAGGGCGCTGTATTTTGAGGGCGTGCCCCTCTTCCTCCCGCTCTACTACCAGGGCGGCACTGACCACTTGTGTGGTGGCCGCTATGTACAGCAGGAGGGATTCTCTATTGCTTGGAGGAACTAGGATCGGGGGCCTTGTTAGAAGTAGTTTGACCATGTCAAGTGCCTCTTGAGCCTCAGATGTCCACTCGAAGCGGTCGACTTTCTTCAAGAGTCGATAAAGGGGGAGACCTCATTCGCCGAGGCGCGAGATGAACCGGCTAAGGGCGGCGAGGCACCCTGTGATTCGCTGAACCTCCTTTATGTTCTGTATTGGGCCCATCCTTGTGATGGCTGAGATTTTCTTCGGGTTGGCTTCGATGCCGCGCTCGGAGACGATGAAGCCGAGCAGCATGCCCCTCGGGACCCCGAAAACACACTTCTCAGGATTGAGTTTGATGCCATTTGCCCAAAGTTTCGTGAAGGTTTGCTCAAGATCGGTGACGAGGTGGTCAGTCCACTTGGATTTGACTACGATGTCGTCGACGTAGGCCTCAATGGTCTGCCCGATGAGGTCCTTGAAACATTTTAGCATATAGCGTTGGTACGTAACCCCAGTGTTCTTTAGATAGAACAGCATTGAGACGTACCAGAACGATCCGAAGGGGGTGATGAAAGATGTCACGAGCTGGTCGGACTCTTTCATCGCGATTTGATTGTAGCCGAAGTATGCATCAAGGAAGCAGAGGGTTTCGCACCCCGAGGTAGAGTCAAATATTTGGTTTATGCGTGGTAAAGGAAACAGATCCTTTGGGCACGCTTTGTTGAGACCCGTATAGTCTACACACATCCTCCATTTCCCGCTCTTCTTTTGCACAAGAACGGTATTGGCTAACCACTCTGGGTGGTATACTTCCTTGATGAATCCAGCAGCCGATAGTTTTGCTATTTCTTCACCGATGGCCCTGCGCTTTTTCTCGTCGAAGCGACGAAGGCGTTGCTTCACCGGCTTGGAGCCTAGATTGATCTTCAGGGTATGCTCGATGACCTCTCTCGGGAAGCCTGGCATATCCGAGGGTTTTCACGTAAAGATGTATTTGTTGTCGTGGAGGAAGTCGGCGAGCGCGCTTTCCTATTCGAAGGAAAGTGTGGTACCAATGCGTACCGTTTTACCCTCAGAGCTGCTGGGATCTATGAGGACCTCCTTGAAGCCCTCTGCCGATTCGAACGACCCAATCGATTTCTTCGCATCGGGCGCTTCTTCGGCGACCTCCTCCTTGAGGGTGGCGAGCTCTCTAGGGGCGACGATTGCTGTGGCGTGGCCACAGCATTCGACCACGCACTCATAGGCCCGTTAGAAGGAGGTGTCGATGGTGATGACCCCGCGGGGGGCCGACATCTTCAGCTTGAGGTATGTATAGTTGGGAACAGCCATGAACTTCGCGTAGCATGGACGTCCCAGAATGGCGTGGAAGGTTCCGGGGAACCCAACCACCTCAAAGGTGAGGGTCTCAGTCCTATAATTGAACTGATCCCCAAAGGTAATAGGTAGATCGATCTGCCCGAGTGGCATGGCTTGCTTCCCGGGTATGATGTCGTGGAACGGTGCTCGGGTTGGGCGGAGGCGCGTCCGGTCGACGCCCATCTTGTCGAGCGTCTTGGCCTACATGATGTTGAGGCCGCTGCCTCCGTCCATCAGTACTTTGGTGAGTCGCTTTGGGCCGATGATCGGGTCGACCACAAGCGGATATCTCCCCGGGTGCGGGATGGTGTTCAGATGGTCGGTCCGGTCGAAGGTTATGGCGGACTCCGACCACCGGAGGAAGGGAGGTGTGGCCGGTTGGGCCGTGTAGACTTCACGGCGCGCGACCTTCTGACGGCGTTTGGAGCCATAGGCCGCTGATCCTCCGAAGATCATAAGGCAGCCATCCGGTGTTGGAAAGCCATCGTCCTTCTCATCGGCGTTGTCCACAGTGGGAGGAGAGTCCTTCCCCTGCTCCCCTTTGTTGGAGCTTTCGGACAAGAACTTCCACATGAGGCCGTAGTCCTTGAGCAGATGCTTTATGGGAAAGGCCTGGTTCGGGCACGGCCCCTCGAGTAATTTTTCGAAGTGGTTCGGAGTGCTCTCCATGGGCTTCCGACCATCCTTACGGTCAGCAGCAGCCACGAGTGAGTCCTCATGCCGTTGCTTCTTATTCTTCCTTTTGGCGGAACGATTGGAGGTCCTTCGCCGGCGCCCTCATCCCGCCTTGCCTTGCCCTCGAGGCGATCGAAGATCGCTCCGACCGCCTCTTCTCTTGAGGCATGGCTAGTGGCAATGTCCAAGGGCTCCTTGGTGGTCCACGAACCCTTGCGTCCCAACTTATGAACCAAGGACTCGCAGGACATCCCGGACAGGAAGGCTCCTATCACGTCGGCGTCGGCGACATTAGGGAGCTCGTTGCACTGTTGGGAAAAACACCGGATGTACCTGTGGAGGGTCTCACTGGCCTTCTGACGACAGTTCTTGAGGTCCCATGGGTTCCCAGGGTGCTTGTATGTGCCCTAGAAGTTTCCCACAAAGATCTCCTTCAAATCCGCCCAACTCTGGATTGCGTTGGACAGCAGGTGCTCCAACCATGCTCACGCCGAATCGGCCAAGAACAGTGGAAGGTTACGCATAATGAAGTTGTCATTATCCGCACCACCGGCTTGACAGGCAAGCCGATAGTCTTCAAGCCAAAGTCCGGGGTTAGTCTCCCTAGAGTACTTAGGGATATTGGTAGGTGGTCGATACCTTGGTGAGAACACAGCGTTGATGATGTGCCGGTCGAAGGCCTGAGGGCCTGGCAGGCCAGGGCTCGGGCTCCGGTCCTCGCCGCTATCGTAGCATCCATCGCGACAAGGATGGTAGCCACGGCGGGCTCCTTCTCTTGGGTCGCTGTAGGTGCGTCTACGGGCGTCGATGATGCTGCATGTGTCGCGGTTACGACCGAGACGCTGATGTATCTAAGCCGCAGTGCGCTGCCTGCCGCCTTGTGCTGCTTGGTGGACTGATGCGTCCTTGGCGGGGTGCACCGAGGGCGTGCGCTGGCTGGTGTTGAGCTCACGTTGCCGAGACAACGAGCTCTCCGCCTACTGTGCCGCCACACGCTCAAGCAACGTGCAAAAAATCACGGTGGGCCCGATGATCCTCGGGCGTTGCGGCCTCTAGAAGGCCATGAAGCAAGGCCGTTGCAGCGGCGATGTTCTGGCTTGCTCGAGCGAAGTGAGGAAGGGTCTCATCATTGGCGATGATCCTTCGGTTCATGTCACGGGCCATGGCGCGTGCGTGCCGACCGTCTCTACGGCGTTCGATCTCCCGATCGACCTCCGCGTATTCCCGAACAAGCTATTGTCCGGCTTTGTTGATCTCCCGCTTTCGGGCTCTCAGCTGCTCCACCCTTACTTGAGGTGGGGCCGCTGTCCCCCCTTCGGTTCTGCCACCGAGGTTGTCTGCCGGGGTAGTCTCCTCTGCGGAGACAGTTTCGACGTGTCCCTCGGAGGTGTCCGCCATGAAACATTCCCGGGAGGGGTGGTGGCTTCCCGTGCCAGAGTCAGAGCCAGAGTCCGATCTCGGCCCCTCCGCGAGGAGGTCGTGGAGGGATTCCGTGACACTTTCGATCATTCCCATGAACTCGTTGCTCGCGGGGAACGGAAGCGCCGCCGGGGCGCTCCATGAGGAGTGTTCCAGAGATAGGGTCAGGCGGCGCAGGTCCTCCTTGGATGGCTGGGGTCCAAAGGAGACGCCAACCTGGTGCCCAAGCCTCCCGTAGTTGAAGCCGATGGAGGGGAGAGTTTGGATGGCGGCGTGGGCCAACGCCAATTCTCCTCCTACCGTGACGATGAAGTCTAGGTCACCAAAACGCACGTGTGCGCCCGAGACCCAGCTGATTGCGTGGTTAGCCATCCGATGCCTGATTTGGAAGGAGCAAAGGCCCCTACCTGGCACGCCAACTGTCAGTGTTTCGAACAAACACCGGCTAGTGAATTTATAATTGATGCACGTTAGGCTCGGATGGTGTACTAAAGGACACAAGGTTTATACTGGTTTAGGCAGAATGTCCCTACGTCTAGTTCGCAGCTGCTCGTGTTATTAGCACCAAAAAAGGTTCGTAGTAGGGGGTACAAACGATCGAGAGAGGGAGAGGTCCCAAGTCTCTGATGGAAAGATCGAAAGGATGCTAAGAGCTCGGTTGCTACTTGGCTGTATGTTGTGTGTGGAATTGATCCGTTGTCTTCTGTCTAAAATTGATCTCCCATTAGTGGGGTGCCCTGCCCTCCCTTTTATAGACCAAGGGGGGAGCAGGGGTTACAGATGGGAGACAGAGGAAAAAACCAAAGGTCGAGAAGGTCCTCCGAGGGAGCCGAGTCTTCCTTTTTCCCCTGTGTCTGCCCTGCTAACATGGCAGACCGTGGCAGGGATGGCGTGTTCGCTTATCCTTATAGGGCCATGCCCTGGCTTCTTTCAGCAAGTGGGTGCGTCCCATCCCGCACCGGCGGATGGTGCGGCGTGCCAGAGAGCCGAGCTGTGACCCTTCGGGGAGTAGGCGGGGAAGTGACCATACATTCGTCACGGTAGATGATGTGAGTTCTGTCTTGGATCGTAGTGGTTGTCGTATGCCTGTGTTAGTATCCGCGTCTGAGGGCTGATGGCGGCGCCTACAACACTGTGGGACAAAACCTGGCACCTACAACACTATTCGAGCACTGTTATGTCGGAAAGGGCTTAAAGCGCCCGTCCCATCGTACCCTGATGGTACCGTCCTGCAGGCGTGTAGGGGCGTGGTCCTTGGTACTGCAGTTGACTTGAGTGTCCTGTCATACCCTGTGCTTGTCATCTTGAAGGAACAGGGTGCAGTTGTCGGCTGAAGGCGGAGCCCGCCCTCGGACGTCGGGTGAGGCGAAGCCAGCCCTCAACCGTCGGACGGAGCGGAGCCCTTAGCCGTCGGGCGAGGCGGAGTCTAGCCCTCGGGGCTCGGGCGAGGCGGAGACTAGCCCTGGGGGGTCCGGCGAGGCAGAACCAATCTTCCGTCGTTCGGGCAAAAAGCGTAGTAGCGTTCTTGTCTGACCGGAAGCGTCAACGTTCGATGGTTATTAGTCCCACCTTATTGGGTACCCCCATATTAGGTCCCCCAACAACTTTGTACTTGACATGCTTGCAAAATCTCTTTTTTTTTTAAAAAAAAAAGAACATATTCTTGAATAAATTAGTAAACGGAGATATGCATCACATAACATGCAGGAGAGAGTAATATAACTCGGCTTCATATTGCATTATGTAATCACGTAAATGCTTGTCTAGACTAGCTAATTAATGTCAATTATTTGAGTCAACATATAATCCATTGATCAAGTCGGCAGAAAACCACAATTATATTATTTACCGCTGATTCGCCTCCTTGTAGGCTTTACAACAAACACGGCCTAGATGAGTTCAATCAAATGCAGAAAGCACATATACTAGTAGTTTGTTCGATCTAATGATGAATCTCTGTTTCAGGGAAAAAAATAAACAAACAAAAGAACAAGATTCCCATTTCATCACTACACTCATTTTATGCCATATACAAAAAGAAAGAATTTATGCAAACTCACTGACAAAACAACTAGTAGGAGCTAGTTACAAGTAGGAGGACGCCATGGTCCTGACATCCTACGGCACGAAGGTGGCGAGCGCGGCGAGGAGCAGGAGCAAGCAGACGGGCACCAGCAGCAGCAGCGGCGGCGGGGGCGGCAGCGGCGGCAGGACGAGCGGCAGGACGACGAGCGACACGGCGACGCACGCCAGCACCAGCAACGCCTCCGCGCTGAGCCCGCCCGCCGCAGCCGGCGGAGGCTTGGGCGACGGCGGCGGCGGCGCGTTCTGGCGCTGCTGCTGCCCCTTGCCCGCCGCCGACGCCGCCGCCGCGGCGCTTTGTCTGCAGACGGCCACGGCGGCGGCCTGCCTCCTGCTCTGCTGCCGCCTCGGGTGCTGCTGCTGCTGCTCCCACCTGGCGAGCTGGTCCGTGTCCAACTCCATTGCCATGAGCGACGCGGCAACCAGCATCTAACGCGCAGGAGGGAGCGAAGTGAGGTTGCTCTGGCGTACGACCGATGGAAATCTCAGTAATCAACTCGCCATTCAAAAAGACAAGAACGAAATCAAGAACGGCTTGACATAATCAGGATGTACGATGAACAGACAGACACATCTAGATTACAACATTACACTTGAAGAAAAGGTAGGTACCTCTGATCTTAAGCTTTTCGCGATGCCGGCTTGCCGCGCTGTTTCTTTCTTCCCTTTCTTGATCTCGTCCCAAGCGACTGGTGGATCTCCAGATTAATACCACCCGGGATGACCAAGAACACATGCCGAGAACGGCAGCCCGCCGGAATTTCCAAAAGCTACCCAGCCAGGAGGATAGATTTGACAAAGACAGGAGAAAGAAAGGAAAACAGAGCTGGAAACCAGCAGCAGAGTTGCGCAAGAAGAACCAACGCACGCCAAAAAGCGCAGTGGCGACCTGCCGCTCGACGGTACGGTAGACGAGGCGCGCGGCGCAGATGCGCTTGTGGAGACGGCGGGCGGTGTCCCCGCTTTCCGCGGCGTGGGGGCGAGCGCGGGAATCGGAAGGGGAGCCGGGAGGGGGGCGAGCGTGGTGGGGAGGCCGCCATTTTATCTGTGGACTGGAGGATGGCGGTTTTGAAAAGCTGGGAGTGGGACTGTGGGAGTGGGGGGTGAGCGGCGGCACCGCGGCAGAGAACAGGTGCGCTGCATCGAGGACCAAGTGGAGGCCACGGTGGGTCCAGGGCCTTTCCGACTTGTAAGCCACATCGGTTTTTCGTTTTAGACTTGGCACAGGGCAATGCATACGAATTTTTGGTCGTCACCTCTACGGCTCTACAACGCTTGTTCCAAGTTACGGAGTAAGCAACATGTCCTATCATTGATTATTTGGGCCTAGGTCGATTTGTCTTTGCTAAATGGAGGAGAACTTGTGAATATACTAATATAATTTGGCACTAGTTCAATACTAGTCTTTGCTTATTTCTTTGTTTGCTGAGATACAGTGAATTACAAATGCTCGGCTATAATCTGCATCGTAACAAATCGAACCTGAGGGAGAACTATCGAAGAAATTGGTTATTCGGTATGATGAGAATAAAGTTTTCTGATATTAGATTAGAGCTAGGTCGCTTGAATTCCTACACTTCAGTACCATCTCTATAGTACATTCACTTGGTGCTATTGTATGTGCAATTGTTATCACCACACATGTTCCTTCCTAGCCAAAATCCTCTCAATTGTTTTGAAGTCACTACTACTCCGTACAAAAATAATTTTTGGAAACCTAACTACTTTTACTATATATAGAGGCGGCTCTTGATTGAGCCACCTTTATAGTGCCATGTGTAATAGTCCACCTCTGTAGATACATCTTCAGAGGCGCCTCGATATCGAGCCGTTTCTATAAATTAATCTATAGGGGGCCCTAGACTTACAAACCACCTCTACAGATCCCGTAGTAAAGGTGGCTGGATAGCAAGCTGCCTCTGTTTTTTCTGTAATTAATACTGCCCGGCCTCGCTCACTCCATCTCCTCGTCCAAACACTTGCCACCTCCTCTCCCCTTGGGTGCGTGGCAATGACTGGCTGCCATGGGTGGAACGCAAAGACCCAGACGTGCAGCACTCGAGGGCAGTTCTCCCTTTCAAGCGACGGTGGACTCGACTAGATCATGGTAGAAGGCAAGGTCATGTACCTCATCGACTCCGACTAGGAGGTCAAGGTGTCCGTGATGCAGTGCCGGCCCTAGGGAGAGGGCACGAGGTGCGACGGCCGAGGGCCCATGCCGGGGAAGGGCCCAAGTGTAGGTATACAAACCCCCAAGCCCAGTAGTCCATTAGGCATCATCAGCAGACTAATGGGAAGACAGAAGATAGGCAGAGAATTGGCCAGGCCGCCCAAGAAAACAACGTTGGTCTTTCTTTGCAAGGCAGAGAGGAGGCGAGGAACCACGCCACACGCTCTGATCACGACTCATGAGTTCGCGACGCGCCGACGCGCGGAGAGCTGGACCGCCAGAGAATGGCGCACGACGGCGCCGACCGGGTAAGGCTCCACGACGACGACATCTTGGTTCCTGCCTCCTTGCGAATTGCATTCGCCGATTAGTTGTTTCAATTCATGTCCACGTCCTAGGTATTTTTTTCTTGTTTATTTTTTAATCTAAATTAATTATTTCTATAGTATTTCAGACTACTAGTATTTTGTACTCGTATAGTTATGGTTTCCTTCTAATTTAGGTGTTAGATTAAAAATATATTATGGTATTATTTTCACTTTGCAAATAAAATTAGCGCCTATATATTATAAGATTTTAAAGGAGGCATGGTGATCAGTTCGTCAGAGGACCCTCAAGATCATATGACCGGCACTGCCGTGATGTGCCTCGCCCTAAAGGGCGCGGGGGAGTCGTCCGCTACCGCCATGCAGGGCAATAGCGCGGCGTCGAGGACCCGTGCTGCCGGGTGGGGCAACAGATCTTCGTCGGCGACCCCTACCGCCTTTGTCTTTGTCACTTTGTGCCTTTTCTTTAGTTCTTCTTTACAGTACAATACAGCCTCTTTGTAAATAGCACTTGTTTATATATTATTTATTTAATCTAATCACTTGATCTGTATCTCAAATAGTGAAATCCTCTTTTCGATTACATGATATGAAGAGGAAAAAACAACTCATAGTTTCTTTAAGCCCGTTGGTTCAAGTGCTAATTCTATTCAAGCTAAAAATCCTAATGTGGAAACTCTTGATGTGGAGGTGGAAACTAATGTGCCCCCCTATCTCCAATTCCTGTCTCCGCCCCTGCGAGGATAGATGCAAGCATGAGGACGAGCTCGATACCTGTCAAAAAAAAAGTGTGGCCACAAGGTCTGTTTTGTTTTTCCGATTGTAACAGGCTAAAGCGGGTGTAGAAGTAATAAGCAAACCGATCATCCAAACAATATTTCTCTGAACTAGCTTGTATAATTTTCCAAACCTTTATTTTACAAAGGTATTTACTTGGCTTAACACCTACCGATCATCCAAACAAGACTTTATGGAAAACCCAAAAGCTTTAGCTGACCTTGACAAAATGGGGGAAACTCGAGCCGGATTTTCCTTTCCTGCTAGGTATGCCAGAGATAAGCAGGGGTGGGTCACCAAGATGGACGGGTCATCACGCTGGAATTCCATCAATGACTGAAAATTCTTTCCACCGCTTTGAGTGTTGAAGTGAGGAGATATTCTTCCACGGCACTTTTGGACAAAGTGTTGAAGGACCCAATTCACTGAAGGTTCCTCCACCGCACCTTTGCTGCTAACTTCCTCTGCTATCGTATCCATCCATGTGTTGATTTTTACTCAGCCGATCCCAGTTCTCCAAATAGCATATGAAACCTTTGGATTCCAAATGTGCGTTAAGACTTCTCTCAACAGCCTTGTATTAAATTAAAAAGAGAGAAAAAAATATATGCCGAGATTAATGCAGACTCATCTTCTTTCTAGTAGCATTTCTAATTTCAGTATTTATCGATTTAATCGTTGTGTGTTCATGATTGATTAATTCCGTAGGATTCCTCCGGCTTCCCTTTGTATTCAAAAAACAGGGGCCGTTTAACAACTGTACATTGAACTCGTGGCATGCAAAAGTGGTGTGTGGCTCATGTGCCTTGTTTGACATGAGTTTTGCGTTGAGTGCGCGGCGGCGGATCAGGATATCTGAAGATTATGAGCTTACGGACCGGAGTAAAACGAGAAAAAGGCATTGGTGCTTGTTGGCACAGGCACGTAAATGCATGTGCATGCACCTGCTGGATCGTGACACAGGCGTCGTCGTCCTTGTGCGTGTCGTGCCCACGAATCAGAGAAGCCTTTATGGCTGCAGGAAGGAGCAGCCTGCAGCAGAGCATGCATCCAGCCATCCCGGGCGCCGCCGGCGGGGTTCAGAGGTTGAATTGAGTACGCTGACCGACCTGCTACAACTGTGGGTGCATGCATGCCGCATGACACTGCACCGGCCTGCCAGCTCGCCACCGTCCAGTCTCGCGGTTCACGTGTCTGCACCCGCATGCAAAGATCATTATATTTTCCAACAAGTTACACACAAAATCGTCATGGAAATGTCGCGGAAACCACATCACTACAGGAAAACGCCTCTTTGCCGACTGCTTGCCCCAGTCGGCAAAGGCATAAACCCAGTCGGCAAAGGCTTTGCCGACCGCAAAGCCACGTGGCAGTCGGCAAAGAGCAGTCGGCAAAGCCTGGGTCGGCAAAGCGGATTTGCCGACTGCCACGTCACATACCTGATCGGCAAAGCCTTTGCCAATCCCCACGCCAGCCGGTCGGCATAGCCATAGCCGCGCCATTGCCGTCGACGGCAATGAACTTGCCGATCTACTTTGGTTCCTCAGCGTTGGCAAAGAATTTTTTAAAAAATTGTTTGAGCGTTGCCACCAACTTCAGCTATCGGCAAAGAAAGAAATTTTTTTTTTTGAAATGTTCTTTGCCGATTGCTTTCAGAGTTGCGATCGGCAAATGTTTGACCTCTTGCCATTGCCCCCCATTGCGATCGACAAAGACTCTCGTCTGGTTTTTGCCCGGCTTGGCCGACCAGAACAATCATAAAGCGGAATTTTTTTTTGCTTTTGTTTTCTGTTTTCTCGCATCAAAACCACCGCAAAATCACAAATTATAATCCAATTTCACGTAAATTGGTGAACACCATTTATATCACAATTTCATCACATTTGTCGCCAACATCACCACATATATCACAATAACGCACAACATCACATATATCTCACATATGTCACAATAACAATCACACAAGTGCATTACAACCATCACATGAAGTCCAACACGTCGAACACCACAAGTCGACGTCCATCACACGAAGTTCAACATAACAAGTCTAG
>CAJGYO010000477.1:0-97417 GCA_904845875.1 Miscanthus lutarioriparius | reverse complement strand
AGGTGAAGTGGGTTATGTGGAACCTCACTTGTTTCCTTACGGAGACAATGTTAGTGTCGATGCAAGATAGGTGCATGGTTTGTGCCAAACGTATCATCGACTTAGAAATCGTTTTGGTACGCACCGATGGTACTCTAGGTGACGTGGGTCATGTGGAATCTCACTTCTCTCTCCATTTAGAGATAGTGTTAGTATCGGTGCAAGATAGGTGCATGGTTTGCGCTAGATGTACCATAGGCTTACAAATCATTTTGGACACACCCAATGGTACCACTAGGTGATGAGGCTCAGGTGGAAGCTTGTTTCGGCCCATGTGGAGACAGTGCTAATCTTGATGCAAGATAGGTGCACGGTTTGTGTCGAAAGTATCATAGGCTCGGCAATCCTTTTGGATGCACCCGATGGAACTCCTAGGTGACGTGGGTCTTGTGGAATCTCACTTCTTTCCGCTTGAAGGCAGAGTTAGTCTCGGTGCAAGTTAGGTGCATGGTTTTGCGCTTGACGCATACCATAGGCTCATAAATCGTTTTGGGCGCTTTTCGATGGTACCACTAGGTAACGAGGCTCAAGTGGAAGATCGTTTGGCCTTTTCGGACATATAGTGCTAATCTCGACGCAAGATAGGTGCACGGTTTGCGTTGAACGTACCATAGGATCGGAAACCATTTTGGGCGCACCGATGGAACTCCTAGGTGACGTGGGTCATGTGGAATCTCGCTTCTTTCCGTTTGGAGACATTGTTAGTGTCGATGCAAGATAGGTGCATGGTTTGCACTAGATGTACCATAGGCTCGAAAATCATTTTGGGGTACCGATGGTACCAATAGGTGACGAGGCTCAAGTGGAAGCTTCGTTTTGACTTTTCGAACATAGTGCTAATCCTGATGCAAGATAGGTGCATGGTTTGCGACGAACATACCACAAGATCATAAATGAATTTGGATGCACCCGATGGAACTCCTAGGTGACGTGGGTCATGTGGAATCTCACTTCCTTTCCGTTTGGAGATAGTGTTAGTGTCGGTGCAAGATAGGTGCATGGTTTGCGCTAGATGTACCATAGGCTTACAAATCGTTTTGGATGCACCCGATGGTACAACTAGGTTACGAGGCTCAAGTGGAAGCTCGCTTGGTCCGTTTGGAGAAAGTGCTAATCTTGACGCAAGATAGGTGCACGGTTTGCGTCGAACATACTATTGGCTCGAAATCATTTTGGGCGCACCGATGGAACTCCTAGGTGACGTGGGTCTTGTGGAATCTCACTTCTTTCCGCTTGAAGGCAGGTTAGTCTCGGTGCAAGATAGGTGCATGGTTTTGCGCTTTGGATGTACCATAGGCTCTTAAATCATTTTGGGCCTTTTCGATGGTACCACTAGGTAACGAGGCTCAAGTGGAAGATCGTTTCTCTCCTTTTGGACATATAGTGCTAATCTTGGCGCAAGATAGGTGCATGGTTTGCGTTGAGATGTACCATAGGATCGGAAACCATTTTGGGCGCACCCGATGGAACTCCTAGGTGGCGTGGGTCATGTGGAATCTCGCTTCTTTCCGTTTGGAGACATTGTTAATGTCGATGCAAGATAGGTGCATGGTTTGCACTAGATGTACCATAGGCTCGAAAATCATTTTGGAATCGCTTTTCGATGGTACCAATAGGTGATGAGGCTCAAGTGGAAGCTCGTTTTTCCTTTTGGAACATAGTGCTAATCTCGATGCAAGATAGGTGCACGGTTTGCGCGAACATACCATAAGATCATAAATGAATTTGGATGCACCGATGGAACTCCCTAGGTGATGTGGGTCATGTGGAATCTCACTTCCTTTCCGTTTGGAGACAGTGTTAGTGTCGGTGCAAGATAGGTGCATGGTTTTGCGCTAGATGTACCATAGGCTTACAAATCATTTTGGACGCACCCGATGGTACCACTAGGTTCTGACGAGGCTCAAGTGGAAGCTCGCTTGGTCCGTTTGGAGAAAGTGCTAATCTTGACGCAAGATAGGTGCATGGTTTGCGCCTTTAACATACTATTGGCTCGGAAATCATTTTGGGCCTTTTTTGATGATGGAACACCTAGGTGACGTGGGTTATGTGGAACCTCACTTGTTTCCTTTTGGAGACAGTGTTAGTGTCGATGCAAGATAGGTGCACGGTTTGTGCCAAACGTATCATCGGCTTAGAAATCATTTTGGGCGTACTTTTGATGGTACTCCTAGGTGGCGTGGGTCATGTGGAATCTCACTTCTCTCCGTTTAGAGATAGTGTTAGTGTCGGTGCAAGATAGGTGCATGGTTTTGCGCTAGATGTACCATAGGCTTACAAATCATTTTGGACACACCCAGGTACCACTAGGTGACGAGGCTCAAGTGGAAGCTTCGTTTGGCCCGTTTGGAGACAAAGTGCTAATCTTGATGCAAGATAGGTGCACGGTTTGTGTCGAAAGTACCATAGGCTCGGCAATCATTTTGGATGCACCCGATGGAACTCCTAGGTGACGTGGGTCTTGTGGAATCTCACTTCTTTCCGCTTGAAGGCGGTGTTAGTCTCGGTGCAAGTTAGGTGCATGGTTTGCGCTTGGACGTACCATAGGCTCTTAAATCGTTTTGGGCGCTTTTCGATGGTACCACTAGGTAACGAGGCTCAAGTGGAAGATCGTTTCGGCCTTTCGGACATATAGTGCTAATCCTGACGCATGATAGGTGCACGGTTTGCGTTGAATGTACCACAGGATCGGAAACCATTTTGGACGCACCCGATGGAACTCCTAGGTGACGTGGGTCATGTGGAATCTCGCTTCTTTCCGTTTGGAGACATTGTTAGTGTCGATGCAAGATAGGTGCATGGTTTGCACTAGATGTACCATAGGCTCAGAAATCATTTTGGACGCACTCGATGGTACCAATAGGTGACGAGGCTCAAGTGGAAGCTCGTTTGACCTTTTTGAACATAGTGCTAATCTTGATGCAAGATAGGTGCACGGTTTTGCGTGAACATACCACAAGATCATAAATGAATTTGGACGCACCCGATGGAACTCCTAGGTGACGTGGGTCATGTGGAATCTCACTTCCTTTCCGTTTGGAGACAGTGTTAGTGTCGGTGCAAGATAGGTGCATGGTTTGCGCTAGATGTACCATAGGCTTACAAATCATTTTGGATGCACCCTATGGTACCACTAGGTTACGAGGCTCAAGTGGAAGCTCGCTTCGGTCCGTTTGGAGAAAGTGCTAATCTTGACGCAAGATTGGTGCACGGTTTGCGTCGAACATACTATTGGCTCGGAAATCATTTTGGACGCACCCGATAGAACTCCTAGGTGACGTGGGTCATGTGGAACCTCTCACTTGTTTCCTTTGGAGGCAGTGTTAGTGTCGGTGCAAGATAGGTGCATGGTTTGTGCGCTAAGCGTACCATCACCTTAGAAATCATTTTGGGCGCTTTTCGATGGTACTCCTAGGTGACGTGGGTCATGTGGAATCTCACTTCTCTCCGTTTAGAGATAGTGTTAGTCTCGATGCAAGATAGGTGCATGGTTTTGCGCTACATGTACCATAGGCTTACAAATCATTTTTGGACACACCCGATGGTACAACTAGGTTCTGAGGCTCAAGTGGAAGCTCGCTTCTTTCCGTTTGGAGAAAGTGCTAATCTTGATGCCTTAAGAAGATAGGTGCACCGTTTGCGTCGAACATACTATTGGCTCGAAATCATTTTGGGCCTTTTCGATGGAACTCCTAGGTGGCGTGGGTCATGTGGAACCTCACTTGTTTCCTTTTGAGACATAGTTAGTAATCGTGTGCAAGATAGGTGCATGGTTTGCGCCAAACATACCATCACCTTCATAAATCATTTTGGATGCGCACCCGATGGTACTCCTAGGTGGCGTGGGTCATGTGGAATCTCACTTCTCTCCATTTAGAGACAGTGTTAGTGTCGGTGCAAGATAGGTGCATGGTTTGCGCTAGATGTACCATAGGCTTACAAATCATTTTGGACACACCCAATGGTACCACTAGGTGACGAGGCTCTCAAGTGGAAGCTTCGTTTCTTCCGTTTGGAGAGCAGTGCTAATCTTGGCGCAAGATAGGTGCATTTTGCGTCGAGATACCCATAGGCTCGGCAATCATTTTGGATGCACCGATGGAACTCCTAGGTGACGTGGGTCATGTGGAAGCTCACTTCTTTCGGTTTGGAGAGCAAGTGTTAGTGTCGGTGCAAGATAGGTGCATGGTTTTGCGCCAAACGTACCATAGACTCATAAATCATTTTGGATGCACTTTCGATGGAACTCCTAGGTGGCGTGGGTCATGTGGAATCTCACTTCTTTCCGTTTGGAGACATTGTTAGTGTCGATGCAAGATAGGTGCATGGTTTGCGCTAGATGTACCATAGGCTCACAAATCATTTTGGACCTTTTCGATGGTACCAATAGGTGACGAGGCTCAAGTGGAAGCTCGTTTGGCCTTTTGGAACATAGTGCTAATCTTGATGCAAGATAGGTGCACGGTTTGCGTCGAACATACCATAGGATCGAAAATCAATTTGGACGCACCGATGGAACTCCTAGGTGACGTGGGTCATGTGGAATCTCACTTCTTTTCCGCTTGGAGAGCGGTGTTAGTGTCGGTGCAAGATAGGTGCATGGTTTTGCGCTAGATGTACCATAGGCTTACAAATCGTTTTGGGCCTTTTTTGATGGTACAACTAGGTTCTGAGGCTCAAGTGGAAGCTCGCTTTGAGAAAGTGCTTTTGGAGAAAGTGCTAATCTTGACGCAAAGATAGGTGCATGCAGTTTGCGAAACATACTATTGGCTCGGAAAATCATTTTGGGCCTTTTTGATGGAACTCCTAGTGGCGTGGGTCATGTGGAACTCTCACTTGTTTCCTTTTGGAGACAGTGTTAGTGTCGATGCAAGATAGGTGCATGGTTTGTGCCAAATGTACCATCAGCTTAGAAATCATTTTGGGCGCACCGATGGTACTCCTAGGTGACGTGGGTCATGTGGAATCTCACTTCTCTCCGTTTAGAGATAGTGTTAGTGTCGGTGCAAGATAGGTGCATGGTTTTGCGCTAGATGTACCATAGGCTTACAAATCATTTTGGACACACCCGATGGTACCACTAGGTGACGAGGCTCAAGTGGAAGCTCGTTTGGTCCATTTGGAGATAGTGCTAATCTTGATGCAAGATAGGTGCACGCGGTTTGCGTCGAACATACCATAGGCTCATAAATCATTTTGGATGCACCCGATGGAACTCCTAGGTGATGTGGGTCATGTGGAATCTCACTTCTTTTCCGCGTTTGGAGAGCAGTGTTAGTGTCGGTGCAAGATAGGTGCATGGTTTGCGCTAGATGTACCATAGGCTTACAAATCATTTTGGATGCACCCGATGGTACCACTAGGTTCGAGAGGCTCAAGTGGAAGCTCGCTTCTGTCCGTTTGGAGAAAGTGCTAATCTTGGCGCAAGATAGGTGCACGGTTTGCGTCGAACATACCATAGGCTCGGAAAATCATTTTGGACCACCGATGGAACTCCTAGGTGACGTGGGTCATGTGGAATCTCACTTCTTTCCGCTTTGAGACATTGTGTTAGTCTCGGTGCAAGATAGGTGCATGGTTTGCGCTAGATGTACCATAGGCTCACAAATCATTTTGGGCCTTTTCGATGGTACCACTAGGTGGCGAGGCTCAAGTGGAAGATCGTTTGACCTTTCGGACATATAGTGCTAATCTTGCGCAAGATAGGTGCACGGTTTGCGTTGAACGTACCATAGGATCGGAAACCATTTTGGACCTGCACCCGATGGAACTCCTAGGTGGCGTGGGTCATGTGGAATCTCACTTCTCTCTATTTGGAGACATTGTTAGTGTCGATGCAAGATAGGTGCATGGTTTGCACTGGACGTACCATAGGCTCAGAAATCATTTTGGATGCACTTTTCGATGGTACCAATAGGTGACGAGGCTCAAGTGGAAGCTTCGTTTGACCTTTTTGAACATAGTGCTAATCTTGATGCAAGATAGGTGCACGGTTTGCGACGAACGTACCATAGGATCAGAAATCAATTTGGACGCACCCGATAGAACTCCTAGGTGACGTGGGTCATGTGGAATCTCACTTCCTTTCCGTTTGGAGACAGTGTTAGTGTCGGTGCAAGATAGGTGCATGGTTTGCGCTAGATGTACCATAGGCTTACAAATCATTTTGGGCCTTTTCGATGGTACCACTAGGTTCTGAGGCTCAAGTGGAAGCTCGCTTGGTCCGTTTGGAGAAAGTGCTAATCTTGGCGCAAGATAGGTGCACGGTTTGCGCTAGAACATACTATTGGCTCGGAAATCATTTTGGGCCACCCGATGGAACACCTAGGTGACGTGGGTCATGTGGAACCTCACTTGTTTCCTTTACGGAGAGAAAGTGTTAGTGTCGATGCAAGATAGGTGCATGGTTTGTGCCAAACATATCATCACTTAGAAATCGTTTTGGTTGCACCCGATGGTACTCCTAGGTGACGTGGGTCATGTGGAATCTCACTTCTCTCCGTTTAGAGATAGTGTTAGTATCGGTGCAAGATAGGTGCATGGTTTGCGCTAGATGTACCATAGGCTTACAAATCATTTTGGACACACCCAATGGTACCACTAGGTGACGAGGCTCAGGTGGAAGCTCGTTTCGGCCCGTTTGGAGACAGTGCTAATCTTGACGCAAGATAGGTGCACGGTTTTTGTCGAACGTACCATAGGCTCGGCAATCCTTTTGGATGCACCCGATGGAACTCCTAGGTGGCGTGGGTCATGTGGAATCTCACTTCTTTCCGTTTGAAGGCAGGGTTAGTCTCGGTGCAAGATAGGTGCATGGTTTGCGCTGGACGTACCATAGGCTCATAAATCGTTTTGGACGCACTCGATGGTACCACTAGGTAACGAGGCTCAAGTGGAAGATCGTTTCGGCCTTTCGGACATATAGTGCTAATCCTGACGCAAGATAGGTGCACGGTTTGCGTTGAACGTACCATAGGATCGGAAACCATTTTTGACGCACCCGATGGAACTCCTAGGTGACGTGGGTCATGTGGAATCTCGCTTCTTTCCGTTTGGAGACATTGTTAGTGTCGATGCAAGATAGGTGCATGGTTTGCACTAGATGTACCATAGGCTCAGAAATCATTTTGGGCGCATTCGATGGTACCAACAGGTGACGAGGCTCAAGTGGAAGCTCGTTTGACCTTTTCGAACATAGTGCTAATCTTGATGCAAGATAGGTGCACGGTTTTGCGACGAACATATACCATATCATAAAATGAAATTTGGATGCACCCGATGGAACTCCTAGGTGACGTGGGTCATGTGGAATCTCACTTCCTTTCCGTTTGGAGAGCAGTGTTAGTGTCGGTGCAAGATAGGTGCATGGTTTTGCGCTAGATGTACCATAGGCTTACAAATCGTTTTGGACGCACCCGATGGTACCACTAGGTTCTGAGAGGCTCAAGTGGAAGCTCGCTTTGGTCCGTTTGGAGAAAGTGCTAATCTTGATGCAAGATAGGTGCAGTTTGCGTCGAAGAACATACTATTGGCTCGGAAATCATTTTGGACGCTTTTGCCGATGGAACTCCTAGGTGGCGTGGGTCATGTGGAACCTCACTTGTTTCCTTACGGAGACAGGTGTTAGTGTCGATGCAAAGATAGGTGCATGGTTTGCGCCAAACATACCATCAGCTTAGAAATCATTTTGGGCGCACCGATGGTACTCCTAGGTGACGTGGGTCATGTGGAATCTCACTTCTCTCCTTTTAGAGATAGTGTTAGTGTCGATGCAAAGATAGGTGCATGGTTTGCGCGCTAGATGTACCATAGGCTTACAAATCATTTTGGACACACCCAATGGTACCACTAGGTGGCGAGGCTCATGGTGGAAGCTCGTTCTTTCCCGTTTGGAGACAGTGTTAATCTTGATGCAAGATAGGTGCATGGTTTGCGTCGAGATGTACCATAGGCTCGGCAATCATTTTGGATGCACCCGATGGAACTCCTAGGTGACGTGGGTCATGTGGAATCTCACTTCTTTCCGCTTTGAAGGCGAGTGTTAGTCTCGGTGCAAGATAGGTGCATGGTTTTGTGCTGGACATACCATAGGCTCATAAATCATTTTGGACGCACCGATGGTACCACTAGGTAACGTGGGCTCAAGTGGAAGATCGTTTCGCCTTTCGGACATATAGTGCTAATCTTGACGCAAGATAGGTGCACGGTTTTTGCTTCTTAGATGTACCATAGGATCGGAAACCATTTTGGACGCACTTTTGATGGAACTCCTAGGTGGCGTGTCATGTGGAATCTCGCTTCTTTCCGTTTGGAGACATTGTTAGTGTCGATGCAAGATAGGTGCATGGTTTGCACTAGATGTACCATAGGCTCGAGAAATCATTTTGGACACTGGTATGGTACCAACTAGGTGGCGAGGCTCAAGTGGAAGCTCGTTTCCTCAGCCTTTCGAACATAGTGCTAATCTCGATGCAAGATAGGTGCACTCTTTTGTGTGTGAGAACATACCACAAGATCATAAATGAATTTGGATGCACCCGATGGAACTCCTAGGTGACGTGGGTCATGTGGAATCTCACTTCCTTTCCGTTTGGAGACAGTGTTAGTGTCGGTGCAAGATAGGTGCATGGTTTGCGCTAGATGTACCATAGGCTTACAAATCGTTTTGGATGCACCCGATGGTACAACTAGGTTACGAGGCTCAAGTGGAAGCTCGCTTCGATCCGTTTGGAGAAAGTGCTAATCTTGACGCAAGATAGGTGCACGGTTTGCGTCGAACATACTATTGGCTCGGAAATCATTTTGGATGCGCACCGATGGAACTCCTAGGTGACGTGGGTCATGTGGAATCTCACTTCTTTCCGCCATGGAGATTGTGTTAGTCTCGGTGCAAGATAGGTGCATGGTTTGCGCGCCGAGATGTACCATAGGCTCTTAAAATCGTTTTGGACGCTTTTCGATGGTACCACTAGGTGGCGAGGGTCAAGTGGAAGATCGCTTTGGTCCGTTTGGAGATATAGTTAGTAATCTTGCAAGATAGGTGCATGGTTTGCGCTGAATGTACCATAGGCTCGGGAAATCATTTTGGACGCACCCGATGGAACTCCTAGGTGACGTGGGTCATGTGGAATCTCACTTCTTTCCGTTTGGAGACATTGTTAGTGTCGATGCAAGATAGGTGCATGGTTTGCACTAGATGTACCATAGGCTCGAAAATCATTTTGGGCGCACCCGATGGTACCAACAGGGTGACGTGGGTCAAGTGGAAGCTCGTTTGACTCCGTTTGGAGACATAGTGCTAATCTCGATGCAAGATAGGTGCATGGTTTATGCTTAACGTACCATAGGCTCATAAATCATTTTTGGATGCACCTGATGGAACTCCTAGGTGACGTGGGTCATGTGGAATCTCACTTCCTTTCCGTTTGGAGACATAGTGTTAGTGTCGGTGCAAGATAGGTGCATGGTTTGTGTCTAGATGTACCATAGGCTTACAAATCGTTTTGGATGCACCGATGGTACCACTAGGTTCTGAGGGTCATGTGGAATCTCGCTTCTTCCGTTTGGAGAAAGTGCTAATCTTGGCGCAAGATAGGTGCATGGTTTTGCGCTAGACATACCATTGGCTCATAAATCATTTTGGGCGCTTTTCGATGGAACACCTAGGTGACGAGGGTCATGTGGAACCTCACTTGTTTCCTTTCGGAGAGCAAGTGCTAATGTCGATGCAAGATAGGTGCATGGTTTGTGCCAAACGTACCATCAGGATTAGAAATCATTTTGGATGCACCCGATGGTACTCCTAGGTGACGTGGGTCATGTGGAATCTCACTTCTCTCCGTTTAGAGATAGTGTTAGTGTCGGTGCAAGATAGGTGCATGGTTTTGCGCTAGATGTACCATAGGCTTACAAATCATTTTGGACACACCCGATGGTACCACTAGGTTACGAGGCTCAAGTGGAAGCTTGCTTCGCCCCGTTTGGAGAAAGTGCTAATCTTGATGCAAGATAGGTGCACGGTTTGCGTCGAAATGTACTATAGGCTCGGCAATCGTTTTGGATGCACCCGATGGAACTCTAGGGTGACGTGGGTCTTGTGGAATCTCACTTCTTTCCGCTTGAAGGCGGGGTTAGTCTCGGTGCAAGTTAGGTGCATGGTTTGCGCCGACGTACCATAGGCTCTTAAATCGTTTTGGACGCACTTCGATGGTACCACTAGGTAACGAGGCTCAAGTGGAAGATCGTTTGACGGCCTTTCGGACATATAGTGCTAATCCTGACGCAAGATAGGTGCACGGTTTGCGTTGAACGTACCATAGGATCGGAAACCATTTTGGACGCACCCGATGGAACTCTTAGGTTACGTGGGTCATGTGGAATCTCGCTTCTTTCCGTTTGGAGACATTGTTAGTGTCGATGCAAGATAGGTGCATGGTTTGCACTAGATGTACCATAGGCTCAGAAATCATTTTAGACGCACTCGATGGTACCAACAGGTGACGAGGCTCAAGTGGAAGCTCGTTTCAGCCTTTCGAACATAGTGCTAATCCTGATGCAAGATAGGTGCACGGTTTGCGACGAACATACCACAAGATCATAAATGAATTTGGATGCACCCGATGGAACTCCTAGGTGACGTGGGTCATGTGGAATCTCACTTCCTTTCCGTTTGGAGACAGTGTTAGTGTCGGTGCAAGATAGGTGCATGGTTTGCGCTAGATGTACCATAGGCTTACAAATCGTTTTGGACGCACCCGATGGTACCACTAGGTTACGAGGCTCAAGTGGAAGCTCGCTTCGGTCTGTTTGGAGAAAGTGCTAATCTTGACGCAAGATAGGTGCACGGTTTGCGCCGAACATAGTATTGGCTCGGAAATCATTTTGGACGCACCCGACGAAACACCTAGGTGACGTGGGTTATGTGGAACCTCACTTGTTTCCTTACAGAGACAGTGTTAGTGTCGATGCAAGATAGGTGCATGGTTTGTGCCAAACATATCATCAGCTTAGAAATCGTTTTGGTCGCACCTGATGGTACACCTAGGTGACGTGGGTCATGTGGAATCTCACTTCTCTCCGTTTAGAGATAGTGTTAGTATCGGTGCAAGATAGGTGCATGGTTTGCGCTAGATGTACCATAGGCTTACAAATCATTTTGGACACACCGAATGGTCCCACTAGGTGACGAGGCTCAGGTGGAAGCTCGTTTCGGCCCGTTTGGAGACAGTGCTAATCTTGATGCAAGATAGGTGCACGGTTTGTGTCGAAAGTATCATAGGCTCGGCAATCCTTTTAGATGCACCCGATGGAACTCCTAGGTGACGTGGGTCTTGTGGAATCTCACTTCTTTCCGCTTGAAGGCAGGGTTAGTCTCGGTGCAAGTTAGGTGCATGGTTTGCGCTGGACGTACCATAGGCTCCTAAATCGTTTTGGACGCACTCGATGGTACCACTAGGTAACGAGGCTCAAGTGGAAGATCGTTTGACCTTTTTGGACATATAGTGCTAATCCTGACGCAAGATAGTTGCACGGTTTGCGTTGAACGTACCACAGGATCGGAAACCATTTTGGATGCACCCGATGGAACTCCTAGGTGACGTGGGTCATGTGGAATCTCGCTTCTTTCCGTTTGGAGACATTGTTAGTGTCGATGCAAGATAGGTGCATGGTTTGCACTAGATGTACCATAGGCTCAGAAATCATAGATGGTACCAACAGGTGACGAGGCTCAAGTGGAAGCTCGTTTCAGTCTTTCGAACATAGTGCTAATCCTGATGCAAGATAGGTGCATGGTTTGCGACGAACATACCACAAGATCATAAATGAATTTGGATGCACCCGATGGAACTCCTAGGTGACGTGGGTCATGTAGAATCTCACTTCCTTTCCGTTTGGAGACAGTGTTAGTATCGGTGCAAGATAGGTGCATGGTTTGCGCTAGATGTACCATAGGCTTACAAATCATTTTGGACACACCCAATGGTACCACTAGGTGACGAGGCTCAGGTGGAAGCTCGTTTCGGCCCGTTTGGAGACAGTGCTAATCTTGATGCAAGATAGGTGCACGGTTTGTGTCGAAAGTATCATAGGCTCGGCAATCCTTTTGGATGCACCCGATGGAACTCCTAGGTGACGTGGGTCTTGTGGAATCTCACTTCTTTCCGCTTGAAGGCAGGGTTAGTCTCGGTGCAAGTAAGGTGCATGGTTTGCGCTGGACGTACCATAGGCTCCTAAATTGTTTTGGGCGCTTTTCGATGGTACCACTTAGGTAACGAGGCTCAAGTGGAAGATCGTTTGACCTTTTGGACATATAGTGCTAATCTTGGCCGCAAGATAGGTGCACGGTTTGTGTTGAACGTACCATAGGATCGGAAACCATTTTGGACGCACCCGATGGAATCTTAGGTGACGTGGGTCATGTGGAATCTCGCTTCTTTCCGTTTGGAGACATTGTTAGTGTCGATGCAAGATAGGTGCATGGTTTGCACTAGATGTACCATAGGCTCAGAAATCATTGATGGTACCAACAGGTGACGAGGCTCAAGTGGAAGCTCGTTTCGGCCTTTTGAACATAGTGCTAATCCTGATGCAAGATAGGTGCACGGTTTGTGATGAACATACCACAAGATCATAAATGAATTTGGATGCACCCGATGGAACTCCTAGGTGACGTGGGTCATGTGGAATCTCACTTCCTTTCCGTTTGGAGACAGTGTTAGTGTCGGTGCAAGATAGGTGCATGGTTTGCGCTAGATGTACCATAGGCTTACAAATCGTTTTGGACGCACTTTCTCTGGTACCACTAGGTGCCCTCAAGTGGAAGCTCGCACAGGTCTTTTTTGGAGAAAGTGCTAATCTTGGCGCAAGATAGGTGCACGGTTTTGGAAACAACTTCCCGCTCGGTCATGCACCGATGGAACTCCTAGGTGACGTGGGTCATGTGGAATTCACTTTGCCTTTTGGAGCTTCGGTTAAAGAAGGTGCAAGATAGGTATGGTTTCCTATTAATCCTGTAAGCCCATTTTGGACGCACCGATGGTACATCCTCACCACCTCAAGTGAATCTCACGTCTCTCGTTTAGAGATAATCCCAAAAGATAGGTGCATGGTTTCCTCTCTGTACCACGGCCATGTGTTTTGGATGGAACAGGTGATGGTGCCATGTAGGTGTGACCACGCCGGATCCACACCACCATGCACACCATGCTGCAAGATCGCTGCGACGCGGGCGCCGCGTGAAACCACGAGTCGGCTCGATACCATTTTGTGACGTCCCGCCTCTCGTGCCGGGCCCGCTTACATCTGGCTTCTCTAGGATATAGATGCCCTCACAGATGGAACTCAACACAGGTCTTTCTTTGGAATCTCACTTTGTCCTCACTTTGGAGACACAGTGTTAGGTCGAAGAACTTCAGTCGGTGACCATCGCTACCGGTGCCAAGCACGCTTAACCTCGGAGTTATTTGCAGATGGGCTTCCAGAAAAGAAGTTGCAACTTATTGGTATGAGTATCCTATTAATCCTGTTAAGCCCTGGACCGGGATGTTACAGTGTCGGTGCAAGATAGGTGCATGGTTTGCGCTAGATGTACCATAGGCTTACAAATCGTTTTGGACGCACCCGATGGTACCACTAGGTTACAAGGCTCAAGTGGAGGCTCGCTTCGGTCCGTTTGGAGAAAGTTCTAATCTTGACGCAAGATAGGTGCACGGTTTGCGCCAAACATACTATTGGCTGGGAAATCATTTTGGACGCACCCGACGGAACACCTAGGTGACGTGGGTTATGTGGAACCTCACTTGTTTCCTTACGGAGACAGTGTTAGTGTCGATGCAAGATAGGTGCACGGTTTGTGCCAAACGTATCATCAGCTTAGAAATCGTTTTGGTCGCAGCCGATGGTACTCCTAGGTGACGTGGGTCATGTGGAATCTCACTTCTCTCCGTTTAGAGATAGTGTTAGTATCGGTGCAAGATAGGTGCATGGTTTGCGCTAGATGTACCATAGGCTTACAAATCATTTTGGACACACCCAATGGTACCACTAGGTGACGAGGCTCAGGTGGAAGCTCGTTTCGGCCCGTTTGGAGACAGTGCTAATCTTGATGCAAGATAGGTGCACGGTTTGTGTCGAAAGTATCATAGGCTCGGCAATCCTTTTGGATGCACCCGATGGAACTCCTAGGTGACGTGGGTCATGTGGAATCTCACTTCTTTCGGCTTGAAGGCAGGGTTAGTCTCGGTGCAAGTTAGGTGCATGGTTTGCGCTGGATGTGCCATAGGCTCATAAATCATTTTGGACGCACTCGATGGCACCACTAGGTAACGAGGCTCAAGTGGATAATCGTTTCGGCCTTTCGGACATATAGTGCTAATCCTGACGCAAGATAGGTGCACGGTTTGCGTTGAACGTACCATAGGATCGGAAACCATTTTGGACGCACCCGATGGAACTCCTAGGTGACGTGGGTCATGTAGAACCTCACTTCCTTTCCGTTTGGAGACAGTGTTAGTGTCGGTGCAAGATAGGTGCATGGTTTGCGCTAGATGTACCATAGGCTTACAAATCGTTTTGGATGCACCCGATGGTACAACTAGGTTACGAGGCTCAAGTGGAAGCTCGCTTCGGTCCGTTTGGAGAAAGTGCTAATCTTGACGCAAGATAGGTGCACGGTTTGCGTCGAACATACTATTGGCTCGGAAATCGTTTTGGACGCACCCGATGGAACTCCTAGGTGACGTAGGTCTTGTGGAATCTCACTTCTTTCCGCTTGAAGGCAGGGTTAGTCTCGGTGCAAGTTAGGAGCATGGTTTGCGCTCGACGTACCATAGGCTCTTAAATCGTTTTGGGCCTTTTCGATGGTACCACTAGGTAACGAGGCTCAAGTGGAAGATCGTTTCGGCCTTTCGGACATATAGTGCTAATCCTGACGCAAGATAGGTGCACGGTTTGCGTTGAACGTACCATAGGATCGGAAACCATTTTGGACGCACCCGATGGAACTCTTAGGTGACGTGGGTCATGTGGAATCTCGCTTCTTTCCGTTTGGAGACATTGTTAGTGTCGATGCAAGATAGGTGCATGGTTTGCACTAGATGTACCATAGGCTCAAAAATCATTTTAGACGCTTTTCGATGGTACCAACAGGTGACGAGGCTCAAGTGGAAGCTCGTTTTGACCTTTTTGAACATAGTGCTAATCCTCGATGCAAGATAGGTGCACGGTTTTGCGACGAACATAACACAAGATCATAAATGAATTTGGATGCACCCGATGGAACTCCTAGGTGACGTGGGTCATGTGGAATCTCACTTCCTTTCCGTTTGGAGACAGTGTTAGTGTCAGTGCAAGATAGGTGCATGGTTTGCGCTAGATGTACCATAGGCTTACAAATCGTTTTGGACACACCCGATGGTACCACTAGGTTACGAGGCTCAAGTGGAAGCTCGCTTCGGTCCGTTTGGAGAAAGTGCTAATCTTGACGCAAGATAGGTGCACGGTTTGCGCCGAACATACTATTGGCTCGAAAATCATTTTGGGCCTTTTCCCGACGGAACACCTAGGTGACGTGGGTTATGTGGAACCTCACTTGTTTCCTTACGGAGAGCAGTGTTAGTGTCGATGCAAGATAGGTGCATGGTTTGTGCCAAACGTATCATCGACTTAGAAATCGTTTTGGTCGCACCCCCGATGGTACTCCTAGGTGACGTGGGTCATGTGGAATCTCACTTCTCTCCGTTTAGAGATAGTGTTAGTATCGGTGCAAGATAGGTGCATGGTTTGCGCTAGATGTACCATAGGCTTACAAATCATTTTGGACACACCGAATGGTCCCACTAGGTGATGAGGCTCAGGTGGAAGCTCGTTTCGGCCCGTTTGGAGACAGTGCTAATCTTGATGCAAGATAGGTGCACGGTTTGTGTCGAAAGTATCATAGGCTCGGCAATCCTTTTGGATGCACCCGATGGAACTCCTAGGTGACGTGGGTCTTGTGGAATCTCACTTCTTTCCGCTTGAAGGCAGGGTTAGTCTCGGTGCAAGTTAGGTGCATGGTTTGCGCTGGACGTACCATAGGCTCCTAAATCGTTTTGGACGCACTCGATGGTACCACTAGGTAACGAGGCTCAAGTGGAAGATCGTTTCGGCCTTTCGGACATATAGTGCTAATCCTGACGCAAGATAGGTGCACGGTTTGCGTTGAACGTACCATAGGATCGGAAACCATTTTGGACGCACCCGATGGAACTCCTAGGTGACGTGGGTCATGTGGAATCTCGCTTCTTTCCGTTTGGAGACATTGTTAGTGTCGATGCAAGATAGGTGCATGGTTTGCACTAGATGTACCATAGGCTCAGAAATCATTTTAGACGCACTCGATGGTACCATAGGCTCAGAAATCATAGATGGTACCAACAGGTGACGAGGCTCAAGTGGAAGCTCGTTTCGGCCTTTCGAACATAGTGCTAATCCTGATGCAAGATAGGTGCACGGTTTGCGACGAACATACCACAAGATCATAAATGAATTTGGATGCACCTGATGGAACTCCTAGGTGACGTGGGTCATGTGGAATCTCACTTCCTTTCCGTTTGGAGACAGTGTTAGTGTCGGTGCAAGATAGGTGCATGGTTTGCGCTAGATGTACCATAGGCTTACAAATCGTTTTGGATGCACCCGATGGTACAACTAGGTTATGAGGCTCAAGTGGAAGCTCGCTTCGGTCCGTTTGGAGAAAGTGCTAATCTTGACGCAAGATAGGTGCACGGTTTGCGTCGAACGTGCTATTGGCTCGGAAATCATTTTGGACGCACCCGATGGAACTCCTAGGTGACGTGGGTCTTGTGGAATCTCACTTCTTTCCGCTTGAAGGCAGGGTTAGTCTCGGTGCAAGTTAGGTGCATGGTTTGCGCTCGACGTACCATAGGCTCTTAAATCGTTTTGGACGCACTCCATGGTACCACAAGGTAACGAGGCTCAAGTGGAAGATCATTTCGGCCTTTCGGACATATAGTGCTAATCCTGACGCAAGATAGGTGCACGGTTTGCGTTGAACGTACCATAGGATCGGAAACCATTTTGGACGCACCCGATGGAACTCCTAGGTGACGTGGGTCATGTGGAATCTCGCTTCTTTCCGTTTGGAGACATTGTTAGTGTCGATGCAAGATAGGTGCATGGTTTGCACTAGATGTACCATAGGCTCAGAAATCATTTTAGACGCACTCGATGGTACCAACAGGTGACGAGGCTCAAGTGGAAGCTCATTTCGGCCTTTCGAACATAGTGCTAATCCTGATGCAAGATAGGTGCACGGTTTGCGACGAACATACCACAAGATCATAAATGAATTTGGATGCACCCGATGGAACTCCTAGGTGACGTGGGTCATGTGGAATCTCACTTCCTTTCCGTTTGGAGACAGTGTTAGTGTCGGTGCAAGATAGGTGCATGGTTTGCGCTAGATGTACCATAGGCTTACAAATCATTTTGGACGCACCCGATGGTACCACTAGGTTACGAGGCTCAAGTGGAAGCTCGCTTCGGTCCGTTTGGAGAAAGTGCTAATCTTGACGCAAGATAGGTGCACGGTTTGCGCCGAACATACTATTGGCTCGGAAATCATTTTGGACGCACCCGACGGAACACCTAGGTGACGTGGGTTATGTGGAACCTCACTTGTTTCCTTACGGAGACAGTGTTAGTGTCGATGCAAGATAGGTGCATGGTTTGTGCCAAACGTATCATCAGCTTAGAAATCGTTTTGGTCGCACCCGATGGTACTCCTAGGTGACGTGGGTCATGTGGAATCTCACTTCTCTCCGTTTAGAGATAGTGTTAGTATCGGTGCAAGATAGGTGCATGGTTTGCGCTAGATGTACCATAGGCTTACAAATCATTTTGGACACACCCAATGGTACCACTAGGTGACGAGGCTCAGGTGGAAGCTCGTTTCGGCCCGTTTGGAGACAGTGCTAATCTTGATGCAAGATAGGTGCACGGTTTGTGTCGAAAGTATCATAGGCTCGGCAATCCTTTTGGATGCACCCGATGGAACTCCTAGGTGACGTGGGTCTTGTGGAATCTCACTTCTTTCCGCTTGAAGGCAGGGTTAGTCTCGGTGCAAGTTAGGTGCATGGTTTGCGCTCGACGTACCATAGGCTCTTAAATCGTTTTGGGCGCTTTTCGATGGTACCACTAGGTAACGAGGCTCAAGTGGAAGATCGTTTGACCTTTTCGACATATATAGTGCTAATCTCGACGCAAGAATAGGTGCACGGTTTTTGCGTTGAACGTACCATAGGATCGGAAACCATTTTGGACGCACCCGATGGAACTCCTGGGTGACGTGGGTCATGTGGAATCTCGCTTCTTTCCGTTTGGAGACATTGTTAGTGTCGATGCAAGATAGGTGCATGGTTTGCACTAGATGTACCATAGGCTCAGAAATCATAGATGGTACCAACAGTGTGAGGCTCAAGTGGAAGCTCGTTTGACCTTTTCAACATAGTGCTAATCTCGATGCAAGATAGGTGCATGGTTTTGCGACGAACATACCACAAGATCATAAATGAATTTGGATGCACCCGATGGAACTCCTAGGTGACGTGGGTCATGTAGAATCTCACTTCCTTTCCGTTTGGAGACAGTGTTAGTGTCGGTGCAAGATAGGTGCATGGTTTGCGCTAGATGTACCATAGGCTTACAAATCATTTTGGATGCACCCGATGGTACAACTAGGTGACGAGGCTCAAGTGGAAGCTCGCTTTCCCGTTTGGAGAAAGTGCTAATCTTGATGCAAGATAGGTGCACGGTTTGTGCCGAACATACTATTGGCTCGGAAATCATTTTGGATGCACCCGATGGAACTCCTAGGTGACGTGGGTCTTGTGGAATCTCACTTCTTTCCGCTTGAAGGCAGGGTTAGTCTCGGTGCAAGTTAGGTGCATGGTTTGCGCTTTGGACGTACCATAGGCTCTTAAATCGTTTTGGACGCACTTTTCGATGGTACCACTAGGTAACGAGGCTCAAGTGGAAGATCGTTTGACCTTTCGGACATATAGTGCTAATCCCGACGCAAGATAGGTGCACGGTTTGCGTTGAACGTACCATAGGATCGGAAACCATTTTGGACGCACCCGATGGAACTCTTAGGTGACGTGGGTCATGTGGAATCTCGCTTCTTTCCATTTGGAGACATTGTTAGTGTCGATGCAAGATAGGTGCATGGTTTGCACTAGATGTACCATAGGCTCAGAAATCATTTTAGACGCACTCGATGGTACCAACAGGTGACGAGGCTCAAGTGGAAGCTCGTTTCGGCCTTTCGAACATAGTGCTAATCCTGATGCAAGATAGGTGCACGGTTTGCGACGAACATACCACAAGATCATAAATGAATTTGGATGCACCCAATGGAACTCCTAGGTGACGTGGGTCATGTGGAATCTCACTTCCTTTCCGTTTGGAGACAGTGTTAGTGTCGGTGCAAGATAGGTGCATGGTTTGCGCTAGATGTACCATAGGCTTACAAATCATTTTGGACACACCCAATGGTACCACTAGGTGACGAGGCTCAGGTGGAAGCTCGTTTCGGCCTGTTTGGAGACAGTGCTAATCTTGATGCAAGATAGGTGCACGGTTTGTGTCGAAAGTATCATAGGCTCGGCAATCCTTTTGGATGCACCCGATGGAACTCCTAGGTGACGTGGGTCTTGTGGAATCTCACTTCTTTCCACTTGAAGGCAGGGTTAGTCTTGGTGCAAGTTAGGTGCATGGTTTGCGCTGGACGTACCATAGGCTCCTAAATCATTTTGGACGCACTCGATGGTACCACTAGGTAACGAGGCTCAAGTGGAAGATCGTTTTCGCCTTTTGGACATATAGTGCTAATCTGGGCGCAAAGATAGGTGCATGGTTTGCGCTTGAGACGTACCATAGGATCGACAAATCATTTTGGACGCACCCGATGGAACTCCTAGGTGACGTGGGTCATGTGGAATCTCGCTTCTTTCCGTTTGGAGACATTGTTAGTGTCGATGCAAGATAGGTGCATGGTTTGCACTAGATGTACCATAGGCTCAGAAATCATTTTAGATGCACTCGATGGTACCAACAGGTGACGAGGCTCAAGTGGAAGCTCGTTTGACCTTTTGAATATAGTGCTAATCTCGATGCAAGATAGGTGCACGGTTTTGCGCACGAACGTATCACAAGATCATAAATGATTTTGGATGCACCCGATGGAACTCCTAGGTGACGTGGGTCATGTGGAATCTCACTTCCTTTCCGTTTGAGACAGTGTTAGTGTCGGTGCAAGATAGGTGCATGGTTTTGCGCTAGATGTACCATAGGCTTACAAATCATTTTGGACACACCCAATGGTACCACTAGGTTACGAGGCTCAAGTGGAAGCTCGCTTCGGTCCGTTTGGAGAAAGTGCTAATCTTGACGCAAGATAGGTGCACGGTTTGCGTCGAACATACTATTGGCTCGGAAATCATTTTGGACGCACCCGATGGAACTCCTAGGTGACGTGGGTCATGTGGAATCTCACTTCTTTCCGCTTGAAGGCAGGGTTAGTCTCGGTGCAAGTTAGGTGCATGGTTTGCGCTCGATGTACCATAGGCTCTTAAATCGTTTTGGACGCACTCGATGGTACCACTAGGTAACGAGGCTCAAGTGGAAGATCGTTTTTGCCCTTTTTTGACATATAGTGCTAATCTTGACGCAAGATAGGTGCACGGTTTGCGTTGAACGTACCATAGGATCGGAAACCATTTTGGACGCACCCGATGGAACTCCTAGGTGACGTGGGTCATGTGGAATCTCGCTTCTTTCCATTTGGAGACATTGTTAGTGTCGATGCAAGATAGATGCATGGTTTGCACTAGATGTACCATAGGCTCAGAAATCATTTTAGACGCACTCGATGGTACCAACAGGTGACGAGGCTCAAGTGGAAGCTCGTTTCGGCCTTTCGAACATAGTGCTAATCCTGATGCAAGATAGGTGCACGGTTTGCGACGAACATACCACAAGATCATAAATGAATTTGGATGCACCCGATGGAACTCCTAGGTGACGTGGGTCATGTGGAATCTCACTTCCTTTCCGTTTGGAGACAGTGTTAGTGTCGGTGCAAGATAGGTGCATGGTTTGCGCTAGATGTACCATAGGCTTACAAATCATTTTGGACACACCCAATGGTACCACTAGGTGACGAGGCTCAGGTGGAAGCTCGTTTCGGCCTGTTTGGAGACAGTGCTAATCTTGATGCAAGATAGGTGCACGGTTTGTGTCGAAAGTATCATAGGCTCGGCAATCCTTTTGGATGCACTCGATGGAACTCCTAGGTGACGTGGGTCTTGTGGAATCTCACTTCTTTCCGCTTGAAGGCAGGGTTAGTCTCGGTTAAAGTTAGGTGCATGGTTTGCGCTCGACATACCATAGGCTCTTAAATCGTTTTGGACGCGCTCGATGGTACCACTAGGTAACGAGGCTCAAGTGGAAGATCGTTTCGGCCTTTCGGACATATAGTGCTAATCCTGACGCAAGATAGGTGCACGGTTTGCGTTGAACGTACCATAGGATCGGAAACCATTTTGGACGCACCCGATGGAACTCCTAGGTGACGTGGGTCATGTGGAATCTCGCTTCTTTCCGTTTGGAGACATTGTTAGTGTCGATGCAAGATAGGTGCATGGTTTGCACTAGATGTACCATAGGCTCAGAAATCATTTTAGACGCACTCGATGGTACCAACAGTGACGAGGCTCAAGTGGAAGCTCGTTTCGGCCTTTCGAACATAGTGCTAATCCTGATGCAAGATAGGTGCACGGTTTGCGACGAACATACCACAAGATCATAAATGAATTTGGATGCACCCGATGGAACTCCTAGGTGACGTGGGTCATGTGGAATCTCACTTCCTTTCCGTTTGGAGACAGTGTTAGTGTCGGTGCAAGATAGGTGCATGGTTTGCGCTAGATGTACCATAGGCTTACAAATCGTTTTGGACGCACCCGATGGTACCACTAGGTTCTGAGAGCTCTCAAGTGGAAGCTCGCTTGGTTTGGAGAAAGTGCTAATCTTGACGCAAGATAGGTGCACAGTTTGCTTGCGCCGAACATACTATTGGCTCGGAAATCATTTTGGGCGCACCGACGGAACACCTAGGTGACGTGGGTTATGTGGAAAACTTGTTTCCTTAGAGATGTTAGATGTCGATGCAAGATAGGTGCACGGTTTGTGCCAAACGTATCATCAGCTTAGAAATCGTTTTGGTCGCACCCGATGGTACTCCTAGGTGACGTGGGTCATGTGGAATCTCACTTCTCTCCGTTTAGAGATAGTGTTAGTATCGGTGCAAGATAGGTGCATGGTTTGCGCTAGATGTACCATAGGCTTACAAATCATTTTGGACACACCCAATGGTACCACTAGGTGACGAGGCTCAGGTGGAAGCTCGTTTCGGCCCGTTTGGAGACAGTGCTAATCTTGATGCAAGATAGGTGCACGGTTTGTGTCGAAAGTATCATAGGCTCGGCAATCCTTTTGGATGCACCCGATGGAACTCCTTGGTGACGTGGGTCTTGTGGAATCTCACTTCTTTCCGCTTGAAGGCAGGGTTAGTCTCGGTGCAAGTTAGGTGCATGGTTTGCGCTGGACGTGCCATAGGCTCATAAATCGTTTTGGACGCACTCGATGGTACCAATAGGTAACGAGGCTAAAGTGGAACATAGTTTCGGCCTTTTGGACATATAGTGCTAATCCTGACGCAAGATAGGTGCACGGTTTGCGTTGAACGTACCATAGGATCGGAAACCATTTTGGACGCACCCGATGGAACTCCTAGGTGACGTGGGTCATGTGGAATCTCGCTTCTTTCCGTTTGGAGACATTGTTAGTGTCGATGCAAGATAGGTGCATGGTTTGCACTAGATGTACCATAGGCTCAGAAATCATAGATGGTACCAACCAACAGTGACGAGGCTCAAGTGGAAGCTTCGTTTGACCTTTCGAACATAGTGCTAATCCTGATGCAAGATAGGTGCATGGTTTGCGACGAACATACCACAAGATCATAAATGAATTTGGATGCACCCGATGGAACTCCTAGGTGACGTGGGTCATGTAGAATCTCACTTCCTTTCCGTTTGGAGACAGTGTTAGTATCGGTGCAAGATAGGTGCATGGTTTGCGCTAGATGTACCATAGGCTTACAAATCATTTTGGACACACCCAATGGTACCACTAGGTGACGAGGCTCAGGTGGAAGCTCGCTTGACCCGTTTGGAGACAAGTGCTAATCTTGATGCAAGATAGGTGCACGGTTTGTGTCGAAAAGTATCATAGGCTCGGCAATCCTTTTGGATGCACCCGATGGAACTCCTAGGTGACGTGGGTCTTGTGGAATCTCACTTCTTTCCGCTTGAAGGCAGGGTTAGTCTCGGTGCAAGTTAGGTGCATGGTTTGCGCTGGACGTACCATAGGCTCTTAAATCGTTTTGGACGCACTCAATGGTACCACTAGGTAACGAGGCTCAAGTGGAAGATCGTTTGACCTTTCGGACATATAGTGCTAATCTGGCCGCAAGATAGGTGCACGGTTTTGCGCTGAAACGTACCATAGGATCGGAAACCATTTTGGGCGCACCCGATGGAACTCCTAGGTGACGTGGGTCATGTGGAATCTCGCTTCTTTCCATTTGGAGACATTGTTAGTGTCGATGCAAGATAGGTGCATGGTTTGCACTAGATGTACCATAGGCTCAGAAATCATAGATGGTACCAACAGGTGACGAGGCTCAAGTGGAAGCTCGTTTGACCTTTCGAACATAGTGCTAATCCTGATGCAAGATAGGTGCACGGTTTGCGCATTTAATACCACAAGATCATAAATGAATTTGGATGCACCCGATGGAACTCCTAGGTGACGTGGGTCATGTGGAATCTCACTTCCTTTCCGTTTGGAGACAGTGTTAGTGTCGGTGCAAGATAGGTGCATGGTTTGCGCTAGATGTACCATAGGCTTACAAATCGTTTTGGACGCACCCGATGGTACCACTAGGTTACGAGGCTCAAGTGGAAGCTCGCTTCGGTCCATTTGGAGAAAGTGCTAATCTAGACGCAAGATAGGTGCACGGTTTGCGCCGAACATACTATTGGCTCGGAAATCATTTTGGACGCACCCGACGGAACACCTAGGTGAAGTGGGTTATGTGGAACCTCACTTGTTTCCTTACGGAGACAATGTTAGTGTCGATGCAAGATAGGTGCACGGTTTGTGCCAAACGTATCATCAGCTTAGAAATCGTTTTGGTCGCACCCGATGGTACTCCTAGGTGACGTGGGTCATGTGGAATCTCACTTCTCTCCGTTTAGAGATAGTGTTAGTATCGGTGCAAGATAGGTGCATGGTTTGCGCTAGATGTACCATAGGCTTACAAATCATTTTGGACACACCCAATGGTACCACTAGGTGACGAGGCTCAGGTGGAAGCTCGTTTCGGCCCGTTTGGAGACAGTGCTAATCTTGACGCAAGATAGGTGCACAGTTTTTGTCGAACGTACTATTGGCTCGGAAATCATTTTGGATGCACCCGATGGAACTCCTAGGTGGCGTGGGTTAGTCTTGGTGCAAGATAGGTGCATGGTTTGCACTAGACGTACCATAGGCTCAGAAATCATTTTGGACGCACTCGATGGTACCAATAGGTGACGAGGCTCAAGTGGAAGCTCGTTTCGGCCTTTCGAACATAGTGCTAATCCTGATGCAAGATAGGTGCACGGTTTGCGACGAACATACCACAAGATCATAAATGAATTTGGATGCACCCGATGGAACTCCTAGGTGACGTGGGTCATGTGGAATCTCACTTCCTTTCCGTTTGGAGACAGTGTTAGTGTCGGTGCAAGATAGGTGCATGGTTTGCGCTAGATGTACCATAGGCTTACAAATCATTTTGGACGCACCCGATGGTACCACTAGGTTACGAGGCTCAAGTGGAAGCTCGCTTCGGTCCGTTTGGAGAAAGTGCTAATCTTGACGCAAGATAGGTGCACGGTTTGCGTCGAACATACTATTGGCTCGGAAATCATTTTGGACGCACCCGATGGAACTCCTAGGTGACGTGGGTCTTGTGGAATCTCACTTCTTTCCGCTTGAAGGCAGGGTTAGTCTCGGTGCAAGTTAGGTGCATGGTTTGCGCTGGACGTACCATAGGCTCTTAAATCGTTTTGGACGCACTCGATGGTACCACTAGGTAACGAGGCTCAAGTGGAAGATCGTTTTGGCCTTTCGGACATATAGTGCTAATCTTTGGCGCGCAAGATAGGTGCACGGTTTGCGTTGAACGTACCATAGGATCGGAAACCATTTTGGACGCACCCGATGGAACTCCTAGGTGACGTGGGTCATGTGGAATCTCGCTTCTTTCCGTTTGGAGACATTGTTAGTGTCGATGCAAGATAGGTGCATGGTTTGCACTAGATGTACCATAGGCTCAGAAATCATTTTAGACGCACTCGATGGTACCAACAGTGACGAGGCTCAAGTGGAAGCTTCGTTTGACTTTTTCGAACATAGTGCTAATCCTGATGCAAGATAGGTGCGCGGTTTGCGACGAACATACCACAAGATCATAAATGAATTTGGATGCACCCGATGGAACTCCTAGGTGACGTGGGTCATGTGGAATCTCACTTCCTTTCCATTTGGAGACAGTGTTAGTGTCGGTGCAAGATAGGTGCATGGTTTGCGCTAGATGTACCATAGGCTTACAAATCATTTTGGACGCACCCGATGGTACCACTAGGTTACGAGGCTCAAGTGGAAGCTCGCTTCGGTCCGTTTGGAGAAAGTGCTAATCTTGACGCAAGATAGGTGCACGGTTTGCGCCGAACATACTATTGGCTCGGAAATCATTTTGGACGCACCCGACGGAACACCTAGGTGACGTGGGTTATGTGGAACCTCACTTGTTTCCTTACGGAGACAGTGTTAGTGTCGATGCAAGATAGGTGCATGGTTTGTGCCAAACGTATCATCAGCTTAGAAATTGTTTTGGTCGCACCCGATGGTACTCCTAGGTGACGTGGGTCATGTGGAATCTCACTTCTCTCCGTTTAGAGATAGTGTTAGTATCGGTGCAAGATAGGTGCATGGTTTGCGCTAGATGTACCATAGGCTTACAAATCATTTTGGACACACCCAATGGTTCCACTAGGTGACGAGGCTCAGGTGGAAGCTCGTTTCGGCCCGTTTGGAGATAGTGCTAATCTTGATGCAAGATAGGTGCACGGTTTGTGTCGAAAGTATCATAGGCTCGGCAATCCTTTTGGATGCACCCGATGGAACTCCTAGGTGACGTGGGTCTTGTGGAATCTCACTTCTTTCCGCTTGAAGGCAGGGTTAGTCTCGGTGCAAGTTAGGTGCATGGTTTGCGCTGGACGTACCATAGGCTCTTAAATCGTTTTGGACGCACTCGATGGTACCACTAGGTAACGAGGCTCAAGTGGAAGATCGTTTCGGCCTTTCGGACATATAGTGCTAATCCTGACGCAAGATAGGTGCACGGTTTGCGTTGAACGTACCATAGGATCGGAAACCATTTTGGACGCACCCGATGGAACTCCTAGGTGACGTGGGTCATGTGGAATCTCGCTTCTTTCCGTTTGGAGACATTGTTAGTGTCGATGCAAGATAGGTGCATGGTTTGCACTAGATGTACCATAGGCTCAGAAATCATAGATGGTACCAACAGGTGACGAGGCTCAAGTGGAAGCTCGTTTCGGCCTTTCGAACATAGTGCTAATCCTGATGCAAGATAGGTGCACGGTTTGCGACGAACATACCACAAGATCATAAATGAATTTGGATGCACCCGATGGAACTCCTAGGTGACGTGGGTCATGTAGAATCTCACTTCCTTTCCGTTTGGAGACAGTGTTAGTGTCGGTGCAAGATAGGTGCATGGTTTGCGCTAGATGTACCATAGGCTTACAAATCGTTTTGGATGCACCCGATGGTACAACTAGGTTACGAGGCTCAAGTGGAAGCTCGCTTCGGTCCGTTTGGAGAAAGTGCTAATCTTGACGCAAGATAGGTGCACGGTTTGCGTCGAACATACTATTGGCTCGGAAATCATTTTGGACGCACCCGATGGAACTCCTAGGTGACGTGGGTCTTGTGGAATCTCACTTCTTTCCGCTTGAAGGCAGGGTTAGTCTCGGTGCAAGTTAGGTGCATGGTTTGCGCTCGACGTACCATAGGCTCTTAAATCGTTTTGGACGCACTCGATGGTACCACTAGGTAACGAGGCTCAAGTGGAAGATCGTTTCGGCCTTTCGGACATATAGTGCTAATCCTGACGCAAGATAGGTGCACGGTTTGCGTTGAACGTACCATAGGATCGGAAACCATTTTGGACGCACCCGATGGAACTCCTAGGTGACGTGGGTCATGTGGAATCTCGCTTCTTTCCGTTTGGAGACATTGTTAGTGTCGATGCAAGATAGGTGCATGGTTTGCACTAGATGTACCATAGGCTCAGAAATCATTTTAGACGCACTCGATGGTACCAACAGGTGACGAGGCTCAAGTGGAAGCTCGTTTCGGCCTTTCGAACATAGTGCTAATCCTGATGCAAGATAGGTGCACGGTTTGCGACAAACATACCACAAGATCATAAATGAATTTGGATGCACCCGATGGAACTCCTAGGTGACGTGGGTCATGTGGAATCTCACTTCCTTTCCGTTTGGAGATAGTGTTAGTGTCGGTGCAAGATAGGTGCATGGTTTGCGCTAGATGTACCATAGGCTTACAAATCGTTTTGGACGCACCCGATGGTACCACTAGGTTACGAGGCTCAAGTGGAAGCTCGCTTCGGTCCGTTTGGAGAAAGTGCTAATCTTGACGCAAGATAGGTGCACGGTTTGCGCCGAACATACTATTGGCTCGGAAATCATTTTGGACGCACCCGATGGAACTCCTAGGTGACGTGGGTCATGTGGAACCTCACTTGTTTCCTTACGGAGACAGTGTTAGTGTCGGTGCAAGATAGGTGCATGGTTTGCGCCAAACGTACCATCACCTTAGAATTCATTTTGGACGCACCTGATGGTACTCCTAGGTGACGTGGGTCATGTGGAATCTCACTTCTCTCCATTTAGAGATAGTGTTAGTGTCGGTGCAAGATAGGTGCATGGTTTGCGCTACATGTACCATAGGCTTACAAATCATTTTGGACACACCCGATGGTACAACTAGGTTACGAGGCTCAAGTGGAAGCTCGCTTCGGTCCGTTTGGAGAAAGTGCTAATCTTGACGCAAGATAGGTGTACCGTTTGCGTCGAACAAACTATTGGCTCGAAAATCATTTTGGACGCACCCGATGGAACTCCAAGGTGACGTGAGTCATGTGGAACCTCACTTGTTTCCTTACGGAGACAGTGTTAGTGTTGGTGTAAGATAGGTGCATGGTTTTGCGCCAAATGTACCATCACCTTAGAAATCATTTTGGACGGACCCGATGGTACCACTAGGTGACGTGGGTCATGTGGAATCTCACTTCTCTCCATTTAGAGATAGTGTTAATGTCGGTGCAAGATAGGTGCATGGTTTTGCGCTAGATGTACCATAGGCATACAAAATGTTTTGGGCCGCACCCGATGGTACCACTAGGTTACGTGGGTCAAGTGGAAGCTCGCTTCGGTCCGTTTGGAGAAAGTGCTAATCTTGATGCAAGATAGGTGCATGGTTTGCGCCAAACATACCATTGGCTCGAAAATCATTTTGGGCGCACCACGATGGAACACCTAGGTGACGTGGGTTATGTGGAACCTCACTTGTTTCCTTACGAGAGCAGTGTTAGTGTCGATGCAAGATAGGTGCACGGTTTGTGCCAAACGTATCATCAAGATTAGAAATTGTTTTGGTCGCACCCGATGGTACTCCTAGGTGACGTGGGTCATGTGGAATCTCACTTCTCTCCGTTTAGAGATAGTGTTAGTATCGGTGCAAGGATAGGTGCATGGTTTGCGCTAGATGTACCATAGGCTTAAAAATCATTTTGGACCCACCCAATGGTACCACTAGGTAACGAGGCTCGGTGGAAGCTCGCGTTTGACCCGTTTGGAGACAAAGCTAATCTTGATGCAAGATAGGTGCACGGTTTGTGTCGAAAATATCATAGGCTCGGCAATCCTTTTGGATGCACCCGATGGAACTCCTAGGTGACGTGGGTCTTGTGGAATCTCACTTCTTTCCGCTTGAAGGCAGGGTTAGTCTCGGTGCAAGTTAGGTGCATGGTTTGCGCTGGACGTACCATAGGCTCTTAAATCGTTTTGGACGCACTCGATGGTACCACTAGGTAACGAGGCTCAAGTGGAAGATCGTTTCGGCCTTTCGGACATATAGTGCTAATCCTGACGCAAGATAGGTGCACGGTTTGCGTTGAACGTACCATAGGATCGGAAACCATTTTGGACGCACCCGATGGAACTCCTAGGTGACGTGGGTCATGTGGAATCTCGCTTCTTTCCGTTTGGAGACATTGTTAGTGTCGATGCAAGATAGGTGCATGGTTTGCACTAGATGTACCATAGGCTCAGAAATCATAGATGGTACCAACAGGTGACGAGGCTCAAGTGGAAGCTCGTTTCGGCCTTTCGAACATAGTGCTAATCCTGATGCAAGATAGGTGCACGGTTTGCGACGAACATACCACAAGATCATAAATGAATTTGGATGCACCCGATGGAACTCCTAGGTGACGTGGGTCATGTGGAATCTCACTTCCTTTCCGTTTGGAGACAGTGTTAGTGTCGGTGCAAGATAGGTGCATGGTTTGCGCTAGATGTACCATAGGCTTACAAATAGTTTTGGATGCACCCGATGGTACAACTAGGTTACGAGGCTCAAGTGGAAGCTCGCTTCGGTCCGTTTGGAGAAAGTGCTAATCTTGACGCAAGATAGGTGCACGGTTTGCGTCGAACATACTATTGGCTCGGAAATCATTTTGGACGCACCCGATGGAACTCCTAGGTGACGTGGGTCATGTGGAACCTCACTTGTTTCCTTACGGAGACAGTGTTAGTGTCGGTGTAAGATAGGTGCACGGTTTGCGCCAAACGTACCATCACCTTAGAATTCATTTTGGACGCACCTGATGGTACTCCTAGGTGACGTGGGTCATGTGGAATCTCACTTCTCTCCATTTAGAGATAGTGTTAGTGTCGGTGCAAGATAGGTGCATGGTTTGCGCTACATGTACCATAGGCTTACAAATCATTTTGGACACACCCGATGGTACAACTAGGTTACGAGGCTCAAGTGGAAGCTCGCTTCGGTCCGTTTGGAGAAAGTGCTAATCTTGACGCAAGATAGGTGTACCGTTTGCGTCGAACATACTATTGGCTCGAAAATCATTTTGGACGCACCCGATGGAACTCCTAGGTGACGTGAGTCATGTGGAACCTCACTTGTTTCCTTACGGAGACAGTGTTAGTGTTGGTGTAAGATAGGTGCACGGTTTGGGTCAAATGTACCATCACCTTAGAAATCATTTTGGACGGACCCGATGGTACTCCTAGGTGACGTGGGTCATGTGGAATCTCACTTCTCTCCATTTAGGGACAATGTTAGTGTCGGTGCAAGATAGGTGCATGGTTTGCGCTAGATGTACCAAAGGCTTACAAATTGTTTTGGACGCACCCGATGGTACCACTAGGTTACGAGGCTCAAGTGGAAGCTCGCTTCGGTCCGTTTGGAGAAAGTGCTAATCTTGACGCAAGATAGGTGCACGGTTTGCGTCGAACATACTATTGGCTCGGAAATCATTTTGGACCTTTTGATGGAACTCCTAGGTGACGTGGGTCTTTTGGAATCTCACTTCTTTCCGCTTGAAAGCGCGTGGTTAGTCTCGGTGCAAATTAGGTGCATGGTTTGCGCCGACGTACCATAGGCTCTTAAATCGTTTTGGGCCTTTCGATGGTACCACTAGGTAACGAGGCTCAAGTGGAAGATCGTTTCGGCCTTTCGGACATATAGTGCTAATCCTGACGCAAGATAGGTGCACGGTTTGCGTTGAACGTACCATAGGATCGGAAACCATTTTGGACGCACCCGATGGAACTCCTAGGTGATGTGGGTCATGTGGAATCTCGCTTCTTTCCGTTTGGAGACATTGTTAGTGTCGATGCAAGATAGGTGCATGGTTTGCACTAGATGTACCATAGGCTCAGAAATCATTTTAGACGCACTCGATGGTACCAACAGGTGACGAGGCTCAAGTGGAAGCTCGTTTCGGCCTTTCGAACATAGTGCTAATCCTGATGCAAGATAGGTGCACGGTTTGCGACGAACATACCACAAGATCATAAATGAATTTGGATGCACCCGATGGAACACCTAGGTGACGTGGGTCATGTAGAATCTCACTTCCTTTCCGTTTGGAGACAGTGTTAGTGTCGGTGCAAGATAGGTCCATGGTTTGCGCTAGATGTACCATAGGCTTACGAATCGTTTTGGACGCACCCGATGGTACAGCTAGGTTACGAGGCTCAAGTGGAAGCTCACTTTGTCTCTGCTTTTTAGAAAGTGCTAATCTTGACGCAAGACAGGTGCACGGTTTGCGCCCGAACATACTATTGGCACGAACACTAACACTGTCTCCAAACGGAAAGGAAGTGTGGACGCACCCGATAGAACTCCTAGGTGACGTAGGTCATGTGGAACCTCACTTGTTTCCATACAGAGATAGTGTTGGTGTCGGTGCAAGATAGGTGCACGATTTGCGCCAAACATACCATCAGCTTAGAAATCGTTTTGGACGCTTTTAGATGGTACTCCTAGGTGAAGTGGGTCAAGTCGAATCTCACTTCTCTCCGTTTAGAGACAGTGTTAGTGTCGGTGCAAGATAGGTGCATGGTTTGCGCTGGACGTACCATAGGCTCACAAATCATTTTGGATGCACTCGACGGTACCACTAGGTAACGAGGCTCAAGTGGAACACCCAATGGTACTGATGAGGACATCCCTTCCATTGATACAACCACACCTGCTGCACAACAAGGTCCGATGACAAGAGCTCGAGCACGACAACTTAATTATCAGGTAAAGTCGTTCCTCGCTGTTCATACAAACTCGTCTCGTAATTGGATGCTACTAAATCATGGTGATGATTGTCTTATTCTTAGGAATGTTGGTCAAGACTCCATTGCCTCATGTTTAGACCCCATGATGAGGATGGAGCAGCCGAACAAGTGGGAATCATCATTAATGAGGCGCGCAGCTCATCTCGAGACAGCAGGGGACACTCCATCAAAAGTACCATAACTCCTTGATACGAGATCCAATGAAGCTGGTTTTTGACTTGTTGGAAAGAGCGCGTCGTCCTCTTTCACATGGATCCAACCCCACTATCGAATCTACCAAGCTGTGTGCAGCAAGCCAAAGGACGCAGAGACCTACAGCTTGGGCCTGGGCCTTGTACTAACTACAAGAGGGACGCCTAGATTAGGGTTTCCCACTCCCCCTTGTGCTCTCCTCCTTATAAATAGAGCCAGCAGCCATCGTAATGAGGTTGGGTTTTGTTTAGATGCAAGATAGCTGCTGCTTCTTCCTTGTAAACGCTGCGTGTGTCGGCTAGACCACCCGATTTGCTTGTTTCAAGACCCCAACTTGTGATTCAGATTCAGCCTTTGGCTTAAATCCGTGAGTTATTTGCTTGTTCATCTTGTTCTTGCTTGTTCTCGGTTGCTTGCAGGTTCTTGGTGTTCTTGGCACGGCAAGAACATCACAATCGAGCCGTGTACTGCTGCTAAAGGCGCAGACAACCTTGTGGTCGTTGTAGTCGGACAGCCAACGTCGAATCCACCCCAAATCGAGTTTATCCACACTCACCAAAAGATCAGGAACAACCCCTTGTCCCATCATGTGGTAATCAGAGCAAGGTTCTTTGGTGAGTGATTTACCGTTCATTACTTTACCTATAGTCCGTAAATATAAAAATAGGATAGAACTGAAATTCCAAACACAAGTTTGAGCCTTGCTGATCTGCTTAGTTCTTTGCTTGTTGAGTTTGTGCTTTACATCGTGGTGTTAAGTGCTGGTTCTTAAGTTCTAATCCTTTAGAGTTTTGAGTTCTTGTCACGTTTTAGTCACCACACAATCCGCTGTTGCCTTTCCCCCCACTTTAGCCGCTGCAATCTCCACCAATACCACCACCACCACCACCAAAAGCACCGCTGCTCTCTCCACCTTTTCGCTGAAAACCCTCACCACCATCACCTTCAGCCCCGCGCCTACACAAACACTACCTTATGCACCTGTCCTTTTGGTGCAAATCTGAGTACACTCATTCTGAAAATAAGAGAGTTCAAATTGCATATTTGTACTACTTGTTGCAATCCTTATCCCTAGTAAAAGAAAGTCTATGCTACTTGCTGCATTCTTGTTATAATCATATTGCAAAAGTTCAGTTTATGCGCTACTTGTCGAAAAGAAAAGAAAAGAAAAGAAAAGAAAAGAAAAGAAAATAGAAAAGAAAAAAGAAAGGAAAAGGAGGAAAGAAAGAAAGAAAGAAAGAAAGAAAAGAAGGGTTAAGTTGATGCTATTTACTCTCATCATTTCCATTGTTTGCTACTTTGTCCGGTGACAACATTTGTGTCTAGGCTCGCGTCTCTAGCACGGGTTAGCCTAGGACCAAAGACGATACTATCTTTGAACACTTATTCAACTTGCATTGACTAACGTGGTTCCAGTTTGTACCTTGATTTTTTTAAGCCACCTACAGCTCCACAAATTATCTACAACGTCACAGGTTCTACTTGCTACTACTTGTGTTGTTCTTGTCGCTGCCAACACCATCTCATATAGCAAGGTAAGGACATGTAAGAACTTCGGTTGCACATGCCGAGAGAATGAAAATTGTTGCCACCTAATTCAGTTAGTTGGTAGGACATATTTTCTTGTGATTCCTTGCTACATACTAACCATGGCAGGAGAAGGTGAAAGGACCCTCCACAATCACCTCGATCAAAAGCCTTGCTGCAACACTTTGAACGCATAAGTGAGGCTCCATGTTGAACACCTTGATGAGGATGTTCGTGTCACCAATGAGCGCCTTGGTCAATTGGAGATGGCTCAGATTGAGACCAACACCAAGTTGGCTTCCTTAGAAGGCACTCTTGGTTCTATTAATACATCTCTTGTAGGTGTCTTGGAGCGATTGGAGAGGATGGAACAGTAATCGCTGTGATGGTTTCGAACGACGCAATCACAACAACAACAACACCATGGGCAGTCTTCACTTGGTCATGATGAAGAAGAATATGCAGCGGACACTGAGCTTGATGAGGAGCTGAATGGTCATCGACGCATCGAACAACATCGCCGCCGCCATGAGACAGTCCTCGCAGACCACGGCAAGAGGTACGTGCCGATGACTCATTTGGCAAGATTAAATTCACCATACCTGCTTTTGATGGGAGGTATAATCGATATGTACCTTAGTTGGGAATTAGTCGTTGATCGAAAATTTACTTGCCATGATTTCCCGACGAGGACAAACGTGTTAGGGCTGCAACTAGTGAGTTTACCGACTTTGCCTCTGCTTGGTGGTCTCAATACCATCGTAAGAACCCAAATAACACACCAACTTGGGATGCTTTGAAACGGGTCATGCGGGCCAGATTTGTTCCTTCTTATTATGCCCGTGATCTTTTACATAAGTTGCAACAATTGAGGCAAGGATCCAAATCTGTAGAAGAGTACTATCAAGAGCTACAAATGGGTATGCTCGTTATGGGCTAGAGGAAAATGAGGATGGTGCCATAGCTAGATTTATGGGTGGGCTGAACCGAGAGATTCGTGACATTCTAGCTTATAAGGAATATAATTACATCAATCGTTTATTTCACCTTGCTTGTAAAGCTGAACGAGAAGTGCAGGACGACGACGAGCTAGCATGAGGGCTAACATTCCTGCAGGTCGTGCTAGCCCATGGACACCCTCCAATGCTGCTGCACCGTCAACGCAGCACCCACCCCACAATCTTCCTCGACCATCAAGCCACGCCTCTACAACAAATTCTGTACCATGCCCAAGTGAACCAACTAGAGGAGCAACGGCTACATCTCGCCAAGAGTTCATCCTCGGTGGTATCCACGGGGGGAGAACAAGGGATATTCAAAGGTTTACGCTCTGCAAAGGATATGGCCACATACGCAAGGACTGCCCAAGCACACGCGTGTGATGATTGTGCGAGCTGATGGTGGGTATTCCTCTGCTAGTGATTTTGATGAAGAAACATATGCTTTGCTTGCTGCTAACAATGTAGCGGAAGGAGATGATTTCCAACAAGACGAAAGAGCACATTAGGGCTGAAGCTGCTGAGCACTATGAGAGCCTCATGGTGCAGCGGGGTGCTAAGTGCCCAAATGGAGAGGGCTGAACAAAATCAGCGCCACACTTTGTTTCAAACCAAGTGTGTGATCAAGGAACGCTCTTGCCGTGTGATCATAGATGGAGGAAGCTGCAACAACTTGGCAAGTGCTGAAATGGTGGAGAAGCTTTCATTGAGCACAAAACCACACCCATGACCTTACTACATTCGGTGCTAGGCTTAACAAAGCAGGCAAGGTGAAGGTAACCCGATTGGTAAGGGTAGAGTTTGCCATTGGTTCTTATCATGATTCCATTGATCATGATGTTGTGCCTATGCAAGCATGCTCTATGTTGTTAGGTAGACCATGGCGCTTTGATAAAGATTCCTTGCACTCTGGTAAAACAAATCAATACTCTTTTGTGCATAATAACAAGAAGATTGTGTTGCACCCCATGTCCCCTGAGTCTATTCTAAGAGATGAACTTGCTAGATCTAGCAAACTTAAGAATCAGTCATTGCTAGTGAAAATCAGATTGTCGCTAATGAACTTGAGAAACATAAGAAGAAGTCTAGCAAATCTGTTCATCATAATAAAAATGAGATCAAGTGAAAAGGCTCTTGTTACTTTGCCACCAAATCTGATTTGGATGAGATTGATGCTAGTACTACTGTTTGCTATGCTTTGGTTTGCAAAGAAACTTTATTTTCACTCGATGATACATCTATTTCTTTGCCTCTTGCTGTCACTAATCTTTTGCAGGAGTATGCCGATGTTTTTCCAAAGGAGGTACCACCGGGCTGCCACCAATTCGAGGGATTGAACACCAGATTGACCTCATCCCCGGGCTTCCTTGCCTAATCGTGCGCCGTATAGGACCAACCCGACGAGACAAAAGAGATTCGTAGACAAGTACAAGAATTGCTCAACAAAGGTTATGTGCGTGAGTCTCTTAGCCCTTGTGCCGTTCCTGTGCTTTTAGTTCCTAAGAAGGATGGATCATGGCGCATGTGTGTTGATTGTAGAGCGATAAACAACATCACAATCAGATATCGTCATCCTATTCCAAGGTTAGATGATATGCTTGATGAATTGAGTGGCTCAATTGTGTTCTCTAAAATTGATTTGCGTAGTGGTTACCACCAGATTCGTATGAAGCTAGGAGATGAATGGAAAACAGCGTTTAAAACTAAGTTTGGTTTATATGAATGGCTTGTCATGCCCTTTGGATTGACTAATGCACCCAGCACTTTCATGAGATTAATGAACGAGGTTTTACGCTCTTTTATTGGTAGATTTGTAGTGGTATACTTTGATGACATCTTGATATATAGTAGATCATTAGAGGAACATCTTGATCATTTGCGTGCCGTTTTCAATGCTCTTCGGGATGCACACTTGTTTGGCAATCTTGAGAAGTGCACCTTTTGCACAGATCGAGTCTCTTTTCTTGGATATGTTGTGACACCGCAGGGAATCGAAGTTGATCAAGCCAAGGTTGAGGCCATACATACCGGGCCTGTTCCTGCACGGTCACACAAGTGCGGAGTTTTCTAGGACTTGCTGGTTTCTACCGTCGATTTGTGAAGGACTTCAGCACCATTGCAGCCCCACCGCATGAACTCACCAAGAAGGTGCAACCTTCACTTGGGCTGCAGCCCAACAGGATGCTTTCAAAACGCTCAAAGATAAGTTAACTCATGCACCTTTACTCCAACTTCCCGATTTCAACAAAACCTTTGAGCTTGAATGTGATGCTAGTGGAATTGGGTTGGGTGGTGTCTTTGTTACAAGAGGGAAAACCTGTGGCGTTTCAAAGAAAAGTTGAGTGGCCCTAGTTTGAACTATTCTACTTATGATAAGGAATTGCTTGCTCTAGTTCGGACTTTGGAAACATGGCAGCATTATTTGTGGCCCAAAGAGTTTGTCATACATTCTGATCATGAATCATTGAAACACATCCGTAGTCAAGCAAAAGCTGAACCGTAGACATGCCAAGTGGGTTGAATTCATCGAGTCCTTTCCTTATGTCATCAAACACAAAAGGGGAAGGAAAATATAATTGCTGATGCTTTGTCTAGACGTTACACCATGCTTTCACAACTTGACTTTAAAATCTTTGGTTTGGAAACTATTAAGGGACAATATGCACATGACAATGATTTCAAAGATGTATTGCTTGAATTGCCAAGAGGGGAAAACATGGAACAGATTTGTCCTCACCGACGGGTTTGTCTTTAGAGCCAACAAGCTATGCATTCCAGCTAGCTCCGTGCGTTTGTTATTGTTGCGAGAAAGCGCATGGAGGAGGACTCATGGGACATTTTGGTGTGAAAAAGACAGAGGACATCCTTGCTGGTCATTTCTTTTGGCCCAAGATGAGGAGAGACGTGAGAGGTTCGTTGCTCACAGCACAACATGCCGTAAAGCTAAGTCACGCCTTAATCCTCATGGTTTATACATGCCTCTTCCTGTTCCAAGTGCACCATGGGAAGATATTTCAATGGACTTTGTTTTAGGACCGCCTAGAACAAAGAAGGGAGGGATAGTGTGTTTGTTGTTGTGACAGATTTTCTAAAATGGCACATTTCATACCATGTCATAAGAGCGATGATGCTACACATGTTGCTTGATTTGTTCTTTCGTGAGATTGTTCGATTGCACGGTGTGCCTAACACCATTGTTTCTGATCGGGATGCAAAATTTCTTAGTCATTTTGGAGAACTTTGTGGGCTAAGCTAGGGACTAAGCTTTTATTTTCCACTACTTGTCATCCCCAAACCGATGGACAAACCGAGGTTGTCAATAGAACCTTATCTACATTGCTTAGGGCTGTTTTGAAAAAGAACATAAAAATGTGGGAAGAGTGCTTGCCTCATGTTGAGTTTGCTTATAATCGTTCACAACATTCTACCACTAAGAAAAGCCCTTTTGAGATAGTTTATGGGTTTGTGCCACGTGCTCCTATTGATTTGTTACCTCTTCCGACCTCGGAGCGAGTGAACTTTGATGCTAAACAACGTCTTGAACTGATCTTAAAATTGCATGAAACCACTAAAGAGAAAATAGAGTGCATGAATGCAAAGTATAAACTAGCTGGTAGCAAAGGGAAGAAACATGTCATTTTTGAACCCGTGATCTAGTTTGGCTCCATTTGAGAAAAGATAGGTTCCCCGATTTGCGAAAGTCTAAGTTGCTTGCCTAGAGCCGATGGTCCTTTTAAAGTGTTAGAAAGGATTAATGATAATGCATACAAACTTGAGCTACCTGCAGCTTTTGGGGTTAGCCCCACATTTAACATTGCAGATTTGAAGCCATATTTGGGAGAAGAGGATGAACTAGAGTCGAGGACGACTCAAATGCAAGAAGGGGAGGATGATGAGGACATCCTTCCATTGATACAACCACACCTGCTGCACAACAAGGTCCGATGACAAGAGCTCGAGCACGACAACTTAATTATCGAGTAAAAGTCGTTCCTCATTGTTCATACAAACTCGTCTCGTAATTGGATGCTACTAAATCATGGTGATGATTGTCTTATTCTTAGGAATGTTGGTCAAGACTCCATTGCCTCATGTTTAGACCCCATGATGAGGATGGAGCAGCCGAACAAGTGGGAATCATCATTAATGAGGCGCAGACTCATCTCGAGACAAAGAGGGGACACTCCATCAAAAGTACCATAACTCCTTGATACGAGATCCAATGAAGCTGGTTTTTGACTTGTTGGAAAGAGCGCCGTCCTCTTTCACATGGATCCAACCCCACTATCAGAATCTACCGGTTGTGTGCAAAGCAAGCCAAAGGACGCAGAGACCTACAGCTTGGGCCTGGGCCTTGTACTAACTACAAGAGGGACGCCTAGATTAGGGTTTCCCACTCCCCTTGTGCTCTCCTCCTTATAAATAGAGCCAGCAGCCCATCGAAATGAGGTTGGGTTTTGTTTAGATGCAAGATAGCTGCTGCTTCTTCCTTGTAAACGTGTGTCGGCTAGACCACCCGATTTGCTTGTTTCAAGACCCCAACTTGTGATTCAGATTCAGCCTTTGGCTTAAATCCGTGAGTTATTTGCTTGTTCATCTTGTTCTTGCTTGTTCTCGGTTGCTTGCAGTTCTTGGTGTTCTTGGCACGGCAAGAACATCACAATCGGAGCCGGTGTACTGCTACAAGGCGCGAGCAACCTTGTGGTCGTTGTAGTCGGACAGCCAACGCTTAATCCACCCCAAATCGAGTTTATCCACACTCACCAAAAGATCGTGAACAACCCCTAGTCCCATCAGTACCGCTAGGTGGCGAGGCTCGTGGAAGCTCGTTTCGCCCCGTTTGGAGACAAAGGCCAATCTTGACGCAAGATAGGTGCACGGTTTGCGCCGAACGCACTACCATACGCTTCAACAATCGTTTTGGTTGCACCCGATGGAACTCCTAGGTGACGTGGGTCATGTGGAATCTCACTTCTTTCCGTTTGGAGGCAGGGTTAGTGTCGGTGCAAGATAGGTGCATGGTTTGCGCTGGACGTACCATAGGCTCATAAATCATTTTGGACGCACTCGATGGTACCACTAGGTAACGAGGCTCAAGTGGAAGATCGTTTCGGCCTTTTGGACATATAGTGCTAATCTTGATGCAAGATAGGTGCACGGTTTGCGTTGAACGTACCATAGGATCGGAAACCATTTTGGACTCACCCGATGGAACTCCTAGGTGACGTGGGTCATTTGGAATCTCCCTTCTTTCCTTTTGGAGACATTGTTAGTGTCGATGCAAGATAGGTGCATGGTTTGCACTGGACGTACCATAGGCCCAGAAATCATTTTGGACGCACTCGATGGTACCAATAGGTGACGAGGCTCAAGTGGAAGCTCGTTTCGCCTTTCAAACATAGTGCTAATCCTGATGCAAGATAGGTGCGTGGTTTGCGATGAACGTACCATAGGATCATAAATGAATTTGGACGCACCCGATGGAACTCCTATGTGACGTGGGTCATGTGGAATCGCACTTCCTTTCCGTTTGGAGACAGTGTTAGTGTCGGTGCAAGATAGGTCCTTGGTTTGCGCTAGATGTATCATAGGCTTACAAATCGTTTTGGATGCACCCGATGGTACAACTAGGTTACGGGGCTCAAGTGGAAGCTCGCTTCGGTCCGTTTGGAGAAAGTGCTAATCTTGACGCAGGATAGGTGCACGGTTTGCGTCGAACATACTATTGGCTCGGAAATCATTTTGGACGCACCCGATAGAACTCCTAGGTGACGTAGGTCATGTGGAACCTCCCTTGTTTCCATACAGAGATAGTGTTGGAGTCGGTGCAAGATAGGTGCATGATTTGCGCCAAACATACCATCAGCTTAGAAATCGTTTTGAACGCACCCGATGGTACTCCTAGGTGACGTGGGTCAAGTCGAATCTCACTTCTCTCTGTTTAGAGACAGGGTTAGTCTCGGTGCAAGATAGGTGCATGGTTTGCGCTGGACGTACCATAGGCTCATAAATCATTTTGGACTAACTCAATGGTACCACTAGGTAACGAGGCTCAAGTGGAAGATCATTTTGGCCTTTCAGACATATAGTGCTAATCTTGACGCAAGATAGGTGCACGGTTTGCGTTGAACGTACCATAGGATCGAAAACCATTTTGGACGCACCCGATGGAACTCCTAGGTGACGTGGGTCAAGTGGAATCTCGCTTCTTTCCGTTTGGAGACATTGTTAGTGTCGATGCAAGATAGGTGCATGGTTTGCACTAGATGTACCATAGGCTCAGAAATCATTTTGGACGCACTCGATGGTACCAACAGGTGACGAGGCTCGAGTGGAAGCTCGTTTCGTCCTTTCAAACATAGTGCTAATCCTGATGCAAGATAGGTGCACGGTTTGCGATGAACGTACCATAGGATCATAAATGAATTTGGACGCACCCGATGCAACTCCTAGTGTCCTAGGTAACGTGGGTCATGTGGAATCGCACTTCCTTTCCGTTTGGAGACAGTGTTAGTGTCGGTGCAAGATAGGTGCTTGGTTTGCGCTAGATGTACCATAGGCTTACAAATCGTTTTGGATGCACCCGATGGTACAACTAGGTTACGAGGCTCAAGTGGAAGCTCGCTTCGGTCCGTTTGGAGAAAGTGCTAATCTTGACGCAAGATAGGTGCACGGTTTGCGTCGAACATACTATTGGCTCGGAAATCATTTTGGACGCACCCGATAGAACTCCTAGGTGACGTGGGTCATGTGGAATCTCACTTGTTTCCTTTCGGAGACAGTGTTAGTGTCGGTGTAAGATAGGTGCACGGTTTGCACCAAACGTACCATCAGCTTAGAAATCGTTTTGGACGCACCCGATGGTACTCCTAGGTGACGTGGGTCATGTGGAATCTCACTTCTCTCCATTTAGAGACAGTGTTAGTGTCGGTGCAAGATAGGTGCATGGGTTGCACTAGATGTACCATAGGCCTACAAATCGTTTTGGACACACCCAATGGTACCACTAGGTGGCGAGGCTCAGGTGGAAGCTCGTTTCGGCCCGTTTGGAGACAGTGTCAATCTTGACGCAAGATAGGTGCACGGTTTGCGTCGAACGTACCATACGCTCGGCAATCGTTTTGGATCCACCCGATGGAACTCCTAGGTGACGTGGGTCATGTGGAATCTCACTCTTTCCGTTTGGAGGCAGGGTTAGTGTCGGTGCAAGATAGGTGCATGGTTTGCGCTGGACGTACCATAGGCTCATAAATCATTTTGGACGCACTCGATGGTACTACTAGGTAACGAGGCTCAAGTGGAAGATCGTTTTGGCCTTTCGGGCATATAGTGCTAATCTTGATGCAAGATAGGTGCGCGGTTTGCTATGAACGTATCACAGGATCAGAAATGAATTTGGACGCACCCGATAGAACTCCTAGGTGACGTGGGTCATGTGGAATCTCACTTCTTTTCCGTTTGGAGACAATGTTAGTGTCGGTGCAAGATAGGTGCATGGTTTGTGCAAGATGTACCATAGGCTTACAAATCGTTTTGGACGCACCCAATGGTACCACTAGGTTAAGAGGCTCAAGTGGAAGCTCACTTCGGTCCGTTCGGAGAAAGTGCTAATCTTGACGCAAGATAGGAGCACGGTTTGCGTCGAACATATTATTGGCTCGGAAATCATTTTGGACGCACCCGATGGAACTGCTAGGTGACGTGGGTCATGTGGAATCTGACTTCTTTTTCGTTTGGAGAAAGTGTTAGTGTCGGTGCAAGATAGGTGCATGGTTTGCGCTGGATGTACCATAGGCTTACAAATCATTTTGGACACACCCAATGGTACCACTAGGTAAAGGGGCTCAAGTGGAAGGTCGCTTCAGTCCGTTTGGAGAAAGTGCTAATCTTGACGCAAGATAGGTGCACGATTTGTGCCGAACATACTATTGGCTCGAAAATCATTTTGGACGCACCCGATGGAACTCCTAGGTGACGTGGGTCATGTGGAATCTCACTTCCTTTCCGTTTGGAGACAGTGTTAGTGTCGGTGCAAGATAGGTGCATGGTTTGTGCTAGATTTACCATAGGCTTACAAATCATTTTGGACGCACCCGATGGTACAACTACATTACGAGGCTCAAGTGGAAGCTCGCTTCGGTCCGTTTGGAGAAAGTGCTAATCTTGACGCAAGATAGGTGCACGGTTTGCGTCGAACATACTATTGGCTCGGAAATCATTTTGGACGCACCCGATGGTACTCCTAGGTGACGTGGGTCATGTGGAATCTCACTTCTCTCTATTTAGAGACAGTGTTAGTGTCGGTGCAAGATAGGTGCATGGTTTGTGCTAGATGTACCATAGGCTTACAAATCGTTTTGGACACACCCAATGGTACCACTAGGTGACGAGGCTCAGGTGGAAGCTCGTTTCGGCCCGTTTGGAGACAGTGCCAAACTTGACGCAAGATAGGTGAACGGTTTGCGTCGAACATACCATAGGCTCGGCAATCGTTTTGGATGCACCCGATGGAACTCCTAGGTGACGTGGGTCATGTGGAATATCACTTCTTTCCGTTTGGAGGCAGGGTTAGTGTCGGTGCAAGATAGGTGCAAGGTTTGCGCTGGACGTACTATAGGCTCATAAATCATTTTGGACGCACTCGATGGTACCAATAGGTGATGTGGACAAGGATAACTCAACCTCAACTATGATTCAACAGTTTGTTACAGCTATTCCTGCAAAAAGCGGGCCACGTTTACATCCTTATTCCAAATCAACAGAAAAGATATTGAAGTCTAGTTCCAACGCAACAAACGGTGCATCTTTTGGACTTCCGAGCTAAGAGTTATGATTGTTTTAGTGGAAGGTGCACATGCAGCCCAAAGACCACTAGCGAGAATTGAAGAGATTGCTTGAGTTCCCACTTCAGTTAGCCAAAAGTAAAGAGGACCTTTGGTATGGTGGTTAGCACCCAGATTAAGTGTCAACTTTTCGCATACTTTTCGTCATTGTATAAATACCCATGTAATCCTTCTATGTAAGAGTCCCTCTTTTGGTTAAAATACAGCCACCTTGTGTGTGTGTTCTCCTCTCATGGAGAGAATATTTGGAATCTTTGGTAAGGCATGAGTGCTTTGCAACATTCGTTCTTTCGACTCCTGAGGGGGTTGTAGAACACCGAACTTCAGTTCATCCATTTCGTGCCTTCACGTCTATACGACGTGATTGCGTGGGCTGTTCGTTGGTATGTGGAAGGTTGATTGTCTCGGTAGTTCGTCGCATGGACAGCCTCGCGGTGCATTTCCTCTTCACCAGGTCGCGCAACGACAATTTATCAAGTTTGCAGATCCTACGAGAAGATCGGGCCACAACAACTTGCTACACGTGCTGCATAGACGTGTTGACATCATTCTGGTGAAGAGGCAATGCACCGCGAGGCTGTCCACGTGACGAACTACCGAGACAATCACCCTTCCACGTACCGACGAACAGCCCACGCAATCACGCCGTATAGGCGTGAAGGCACAAACTGGGTGAACCGCAGTTCGGCGTTCTACAACTCCCTTAGGAATCGAAAGAACAAGTTTGCAAGCCTCTCAAGACTCACGCTCGAACAAGAATTCCAAGAGTTGGTATTTCTGAAATTGCAATCACCATCATAATCTCTACCTCCAACTAGAACGCTACGAAACACGACCAAAACCATGGCCAAACCCACCACGTCCATGTCCATGACCAGCGGCACGACGTGGTGCCTCGTTATCCTCATTGTCATCATCCTCATTTGGTGGTGGTTCTCTATGAGGCATGTTCAATTGGAGAGTTTGTAGTTGTTGCATCAAATCATTCATTTGTGTACGCAGCTCCCGGAATTCCTCCACCAAACAAATGCACCATCTCCACGTCCCGCCATATTAGTAGAGGGGAAAAAGGACAATATATATGTGGAATATATGTGGAATCACTCCCTCACCACTTGCTGAACAAGTTCTTTCTCTTCTGGAAAGGGCAAGAACCGGGCTGCAATCAGAGTGGAAGAGTGAAGAGACTACGGTGCAACAACTCACGGTGCTTTTTTTAGTGGAGCTTGGTGGGGTAATATGTAAATGGAATGCGCTGAAATGTAGTAATGCAAAACCGAATAATAATCCAAGAACTCAAGTCTAAGTTGCTTGAATATAAAGGAAAAGGTGCTCAAAGAAAGGAACAAGATGTAGGAAGTGGATAGATGAACACCAATTGCACCAACCGAAACTTGTTGCTGCCCAAACCCCTTTGTGGTGTGCTGAACACAATTCTCTTTTATTTCTTTTCTTTCCTTTGTTTTTGAACAAGAACTCGTTGTTTTCAGTCCTTCTTTTGACCCATATACATCTTTTCTTTTAACCTTTGTGAGAAACGTAGCACAACTTTCAACTAAAGGGGGCACATAAGGATCAACTAAGATGGACGGCAGACACAAAAAACAAGAAACTCGGTGGGGAATTTGTGGCGGGTAGAAAACAAGGGTGGAACGGGTGGTTTTGTTTTAGTTATATATATATGAAAGCAATGACGATTAGAACAAGGGTGGGATGGGTGGGTACATGCAAAGAAGCGATTTGATGATTAGAACAATGATAACAACTAGAATGACGTGGAAAAGAAAAAATTCAGCAACTAGACAAATCTTAAAGGATTAAAACTCGATAAAGCAAACTACAAAATCAGTAGCACGTATGAATTTGGGCTGTGGGTTTTCTTTTTTGGCTATTATTGGACAGTAGGTATATAAACTCTATCCTACCAAAAACAAGAACAATCCTAACGAGTAAACGGAGGCTCTAATACCAAATGATGTGTGTACGTGTATGGAACACACGACTGCAACTTGTATAGCCTGATCTTCATAGTAGAGCATAAGTAAACTTGATAACTATCGTTTCATGACCTGATGGAGAGGTAGCGCACCACGAGATCTTGCACCCGCGACGAACTGCCGAGACATCCACCCTTCCATGCACCGATAAAACCAGTCCACGCAATCACGCCATATAGACATGAAGGCACGAAATGGATGAACTGAAGTTCGGTGTTCTACAACCCCCTCAGGAGTCGAAAGAACGAATGTTGCAAAGCACTCATGCCTTACCAAAGATTCCAAATATTCTCTCCATGAGAGGAGAACACACACACAAGGTGGCTGTATTTTAACCAAAAGAGAGACTCTTACATAGAAGGATTACATGGGTATTTATACAATGACGAAAAGTATGCGAAAAGTTGACACTTAATCTGGGTGCTAACCACCATACCAAAGGTCCTCTTTACTTTTGGCTAACTAAAGTGGGAACTCAAGCAATCTCTTCAATTGTCGCGCAGGTGCTGGTCTGCATGTGCACCTTCCACTAAAACGATCATAACTCTTAGCTCGGAAGTCCAAAAGATGCACCGTTTGTTGCGTTGGAAACTAGACTTCAATATCTTTCTGTTGATATGGAATAAGGATGCAGAAACGTGGCCCAGTTTTGCAGGTATAGCTGTAACAAACTGTTGAATCATAGTTGAGGTTGAGTTATCCTTGTCCACATCAATAGGTGACGAGGCTCAAGTGGAAGATCGTTTCGGCCTTTTGGACATACAGTGCTAATCCTGACGTAAGATAGGTGCACGGTTTGCGTTCAACGTACCATAGGATCGGAAACCATTTTGGACGCACACGATGGAACTCCTTGGTGACGTGGGTCATGTGGAATCTCGCTTCTTTCCGTTTGGAGACATTGTTAGTGTCGATGCAAGATAGGTGCATGGTTTGCACTAGATGTACCATAGGCTCAGAAATCATTTTGGACGCACTCGATGGTACCAATAGGTGACGAGGCTCAAGTGGAAGCTCGTTTTGGCCTTTCGAACATAGTGCTAATGTTGATGCAAGATAGGTGCACGGTTTGCGACGAACGTACCATAGGATCAGAAATGAATTTGGACGCACCCGATGGAACTCCTAGGTGACGTGGGTCATGTGGAATCTCACTTCCTTTCCGTTTGGAGACAGTGTTAGTGTCGGAGCAAGATAGGTGCATGGTTTGCACTAGATGTACCATAGGCTTACAAATCGTTTTGGATGCACCTAATGGTACAACAAGGTTACGAGGCTCAAGTGGAAGCTTGCTTCAGTCCATTTGGAGAAAGTGCTAATCTTGACGAAAGATAGGTGCACAGTTTGCGTCGAACATACTATTGGCTCAGAAATCATTTTGGATGCACCCGATGGAACTCCTAGGTGACGTGGGTCATTTGGAACCTCAGTTGTTTCCTTACAGAGATAGTGTTAGTGTCGGTGCAAGATAGGTGCACGGTTTGCACCAAACGTACCATCAGCTTAGAAATCATTTTGGACGCACCCGATGGTACTACTAGGTGACGTGGGTCAAGTCGAATCTCACTTCTCTCCATTTAGAGACAGCGTTAGTGTCGGTGCAAGATAGGTGCATGGTTTGCGCTAGATGTACCACAGGCTCACAAATCGTTTTGGACACACCCAATGGTACCACTAGGTGACGAGGCTCAGGTGGAAGCTCGTTTTGGCCCATTTGGAGACAGTGCCAATCTTGACGCAAGATAGGTGCACGGTTTGCGTCGAACGTACCATAGGCTTGGCAATCGTTTTGGATGCACCCGATGGAACGCCTAGGTGACGTGGGTCATGTGGAATCTCACTTCTTTTAGTTTGGATGCTGGGTAGGTCTCGGTGCAAGATAGGTGCATGGTTTGCGCTGGACGTACCATAGGCTCATAAATCATTTTGGACGCACTCGATGGTACCACTAGGTAACGAGGCTGAAGTGGAAGATCGTTTCGGCCTTTCAGACATATAGTGCTAATCTTGACGCAAGATTGGTGCACGGTTTGCGTTGAACGTACCATAGGATCGGAAACCGATTTGGACGCACCCGATGGAACTCCTAGGTGACGTGGGTCATGTGGAATCTCGATTCTTTCCATTTGGAGACATTGTTAGTGTCGATGCAAGATAGGTGCATGGTTTGCAATAGATGTACCATAGGCTCAGAAATCATTTTGGACGCACTCGATGGTACCAATAGGTGACGAGGCTCAAGTGGAAGATCATTTTGGCCATTCGGACATAGTGCCAATCTTGATGCAAGATAGGTGCACTGTTTGCGACGAACGTACCATAGGGTCAGAAATCAATTTGGACGCACCTGATAGAACTCCTAGGTGACGTGGGTCATGTGGAATCTCACTTCTTTTCCGTTTGGAGACAGTGTTAGTGTCGGTGCAAGATAGGTGCATGGTTTGCGCTAGATGTCCCATAGGCTTACAAATCATTTTGGACGCACCTGATGGTACCAATAGGTTACGAGGCTCAAGTGGAAGCTCGCTTCGGTCCGTTTGGAGAAAGTGCAAATCTTGACGCAAGATTGGTGCACGATTTGCGTCGAACATACTATTGGCTCGGAAGTCATTTTGGACGCACCCGATAGAACTCCTAGGTGACGTGGGTCATGTGGAACCTCACTTGTTTCCTTTCGGAGACAGTGTTAGTGTCGGTGTAAGATAGGTGCACGGTTTGCGCCAAATGTACCATCAGCTTAGAAATCATTTTGGACGCACCCGATGGTACTCCTAGGTGACGTGGGTCATGTGGAATCTCACTTCTCTCCGTTTAGAGACAGTGTTAGTGTCGGTGCAAGATAGGTGCATGGTTTGCGCTAGATGTACCATAGGCCTACAAATCGTTTTGGACACACCCAATGGTACCACTAGGTGACGAGGCTTAGGTGGAAGCTCGTTTCGGCCCGGTTGGAGACAGTGCTAATCTTGAGGCAAGATAGGTGCACGGTTTGCGTCGAACGTACCATAGGCTCGGCAATCCTTTTGGATGCACCCGATGGAACTCCTAGGTGACGTGGGTCATGTGGAATCTCACTTCTTTCCGTTTGAAGGCAGGGTTAGTCTCAGTGCAAGATAGGTGCATGGTTTGCGCTGGACGTACCATAGGCTCATAAATCATTTTGGACGCACTCGATGGTACCACTAGGTAATGATGCTCAAGTGGAAGATCGTTTCGGCCTTTCGGACATATAGTGCTAATCCTGACGCAAGATAGGTGCACGGTTTGTGTTGAACGTGCCATAGGATCGGAAACCATTTTTGACGCACCCGATGGAACTCCTAGGTGACGTGGGTCATGTGGAATCTCGCTTCTTTCCGTTTGGAGACATTGTTAGTGTCGATGCAAGATAGGTGCATGGTTTGCACTAGATGTACCATAGGCTCAGAAATCATTTTGGACGCACTCGATGGTACCAATAGGTGACGAGGCTCAAGTGGAAGCTCGTTTCGGCCTTTCGAACATAGTGCTAATCTTGATGCAAGATAGGTGCACGGTTTGCGACGAACGTACCATAGGATCAGAAATCAATTTGGACGCACCCGATAGAACTCCTAGGTGACGTGGGTCAAGTCGAATCTCACTTCTTTTCCGTTTGGAGACAGTGTTAGTGTCGGTGCAAGATAGGTGCATGGTTTGTGCTAGATGTACCATAGGCTTACAAATCGTTTTGGACGCACCCGATGGTACCACTAGGTTAAGAGGCTCAAGTGGAAGCTCGCTTCGGTCCGTTTGGGGAAAGTGCTAATCTTGACGCAAGATTGGTGCACGGTTTGCGTTGAACATACTATTGGCTAGGAAATCATTTTGGACGCACCACCCGACGGAACTCCTAGGTGACGTGGGTTATGTGGAACCTCACTTGTTTCCTTACGGAGACAGTGTTAGTGTCGGTGCAAGATAGGTGCACGGTTTGCGCCAAACAGATCATCAGCTTACAAATCATTTTGGTCACACCCGATGGTACTCCTAGGTGACGTGGGTCATGTGGAATCTCACTTCTCTCCGTTTAGAGATACTGTTAGTGTCGGTGCAAGATAGGTGCAAGGTTTGCGCTAGATGTACCATAGGCTTACAAATCGTTTTGGACGCACCCGATGGTACCACTAGGTTACGAGGCTCAAGGGGAAGCTTGCTTCAGTCCGTTTGGAGAAAGTGCTAACCTTGACAAAAGATAGGTGCATGGTTTGCGTTGAACATACTATTGGCTCGGAAATCATTTTGGACGCACCCGATGGAACTCCTAGGTGACGTGGGTCATGTGGAACCTCAGTTGTTTCCTTACAGAGATAGTGTTAGTCTCGGTAAAAGATAGGTGCACGATTTGCGCCAAATGTACCATCAGCTTAGAAATTGTTTTGGACGCACCCGATGGTACTCCTAGGTGACGTGGGTCAAATCGAATCTCACTTCTCTCCGTTTAGAGACAGCGTTAGTGTCGGTGCAAGATAGTTGCATGGTTTGCGCTAGATGTACTATAGGCTTACAAATTGTTTTGGACACACCCAATGGTACCACTAGGTGACGAGGCTCAGATGGAAGCTCGATTCGGCCCATTTGGAGACTGTGCCAATCTTGACGCAAGATAGGTGCACGGTTTGCGTCGAACGTACCATAGGCTCGGCAATCGTTTTGGATGCACCCGATGGAACGCCTAGGTGACGTGGGTCATGTGGAATCTCACTTCTTTCTGTTTGGATGCAGGGTTAGTCTCGGTGCAAGATAGGTGCATGGTTTGCGCTGGACGTACCATAGGCTCATAAATCATTTTGGACGCACTCAATGGTACCACTAGGTAACGAGGCTCAAGTGGAAGATCATTTCGGCCTTTCAGACATATAGTGCTAATCTTGACGCAAGATAGGTGCACGGTTTGCGTTGAACGTACCATAGGATCAAAAACCATTATGGACGCACCCGATGGAACTCCTAGGTGACGTGGGTCATGTGGAATCTCGCTTCTTTCCGTTTGGAGACATTGTTAGTGTCGATGCAAGATAGGTGCATGGTTTGCACTAGATGTACCATAGGCTCAGAAATCATTTTGGACGCACTCGATGGTACCAATAGGTGACGAGGCTCGAGTGGAAGCTCATTTCGGCCTGATGCAAGATTGGTGCACGGTTTGCGACCAACGTACCATAGGATCGTAAATGAATTTGGACGCACCCGATGGAACTCCTATGTGACGTGGGTCATGTGGAATCGCACTTCCTTTCTGTTTGGAGACAGTGTTAGTGTCGGTGCAAGATAGGTGCTTGGTTTGCGCAAGATGTACCATAGGCTTACAAATCGTTTTGGATGCACCCGATGGTACAACTAGGTTACGAGACTCAAGTGGAAGCTCGCTTCGGTCCGTTTGGAGAAAGTGCTAATCTTGACGCAAGATAGGTGCACAGTTTGCGTCGAACATACTATTGGCTCGGAAATCATTTTGGACGCACCCGATAGAACTCCTAGGTGACGTGGGTCATGTGGAACCTCACTTGTTTCCTTTCGGAGACAGTGTTAGTGTCGGTGTAAGATAGGTGCACGGTATGCGCCAAACGTACCATCAGCTTAGAAATCATTTTGGACGCACCCGATGGTACTCCTAGGTGACGTGGGTCATGTGGAATCTCACTTCTCTCCGTTTAGAGACTGTGTTAGTGTCGGTGCAAGATAGGTGCATGGTTTGCACTAGATGTACCATAGGCCTACAAATCGTTTTGGACACTCCCAATGGTACCACTAGGTGATGAGGCTCAGGTGGAAGCTCGTTTCGGCCCATTTGGAGATAGTGCCAATCTTGACGCAAGATAGGTCCACGGTTTGCGTCGAACATACCATAGGCTCGGCAAACATTTTGGATGCACCCGATGGAACTCCTAGGTGACGTGGGTCATGCGGAATCTCACTTCTTTCTGTTTGGATGCAGGGTTAGTCTCGGTGCAAGATAGGTGCATGGTTTGCGCTGGACGTACCATAGGCTCATAAATCATTTTGGACGCACTCGATGGTACCACTAGGTAATGAGGCTCAAGTGGGAGATTGTTTCGGCCTTTCAGACATATAGTGCTAATCTTGACGCAAGATAGGTGCATGGTTTGCGTTGAACGAACCATAGGATCGGAAACCATTTTGGACGCACCCGATGGAACTCCTAGGTGACGTGGGTCATGTGGAATCTCGCTTCTTTCCGTTTGGAGACATTGTTAGTGTCGATGCAAGATAGGTGCATGGTTTGCACTAGATGTACCATGGGCTCAGAAATCATTTTAGACGCACTCGATGGTACCAATAGGTGACGAGGCTCAAGTGGAAGCTCATTTCGGCCTTTCGAACATAGTGCTAATCCTGATGCAAGATAGGTGCACGGTTTGCGACGAACGTACCACAGGATCAGAAATGAATTTGGACGCACTCGATGGAACTCCTAGGTCACGTGGGTCATGTGGAATCTCACTTCCTTTCCGTTTGGAGACAGTGTTAGTGTCGGTGCAAGATAGGTGCATGGTTTGCGCTAGATGTACCATAGGCTTACAAATCGTTTTGGATGCACCCGATGGTACAACTAGGTTACGAGGCTCAAGTGGAAGCTTGTTTCGGTCCATTTGGAGAAAGTGCTAATCGTGACGCAAGATAGGTGCACGGTTTGCGTCGAACATACTATTGGCTCAGAAATCATTTTGGACGCACCCGATGGAACTCCTAGGTGACGTGGGTCATGTGGAACCTCACTTGTTTCCTTACAGAGATAGTGTTAGTCTCGGTGCAAGATAGGTGCACGATTTGCGCCAAACGTACCATCAGCTTAGAAATTGTTTTGGACGCACCCGATGGTACTCCTAGGTGACGTGGGTCATGTGGAATCTCACTTCTCTCCGTTTGGAGACAGTGTTAGTGTCGGTGCAAGATAGGTGCATGGTTTGCGCTAGATGTACTATAGGCCTACAAATTGTTTTGGACACACCCAATGGTACCACTAGGTGACGAGGCTCAGATGGAAGCTCGTTTCAGCCCATTTGGAGATCGTGCCCAATCTTGGCGCAAGATAGGTGCACGGTTTGCGCCGAACGTACCATAGGCTCGGCAATCGCTTTGGATGCACCCGATGGAACGCCTTGGTGACGTGGGTCATGTGGAATCTCACTTCTTTCTGTTTGGATGCAGGGTTAGTCTCGGTGCAAGATAGGTGCATGGTTTGCGCTAGACGTACCATAGGCTCATAAATCATTTTGGGCGACTTCGATGGTACCACTAGGTAACGAGGCTCAAGTGGGAGATCGTTTGACCTTTCGGACATATAGTGCTAATCTTGACGCAAGATAGGTGCACGGTTTGCGCGTGAACGTACCATAGGATCGGAAACCATTTTGGGCGCACCCGATGGAACTCCTAGGTGACGTGGGTCATGTGGAATCTCGCTTCTTTCCGTTTGGAGACATTGTTAGTGTCGATGCAAGATAGGTGCATGGTTTGCACTAGATGTACCATGGCTCGAAATCATTTTGGACACACTCGATGGTACCAACAGTGAGAGGCTCGAGTGGAAGCTCACTCGTTTTGCCTTTGAACATAGTGCTAATCCTGATGCAAGATAGGTGCACGGTTTGCGACGAACATACCACAAGATCATAAATGAATTTGGACGCACCCGATGGAACTCCTAGGTGACGTGGGTCATGTGGAATCTCACTTCCTTTCCGTTTGGATACAGTGTTAGTGTCGGTGCAAGATAGGTGCATGGTTTGCGCTAGATGTACCATAGGCTTACAAATCGTTTTGGACGCACCCGATGGTACAACTAGTTTACGAGGCTCAAGTGGAAGCTCACTTCGGCCCGTTTGGAGAAAGTGCTAATCTTGACGCAAGATTGTTGCACGGTTTGCGTCGAACATACTATTGGCTCGGAAATCATTTTGGACGCACCCGATGGAACTCCTAGGTGACGTGGGTTATGTGGAATCTCACTTCTTTTTCGTTTGGAGACAGTGTTAGTGTCGGTGCAAGATAGGTGCATGGTTTGCGCTAGATGTACCATAGGCTTACAAATCATTTTGGACGCACCCAATGGTACCACTAGGTAAAGAGGCTCAAGTGGAAGGTCGCTTCAGTCCGTTTGGAGAAAGTGCTAATCTTGACAAAAGATAGGTGCACGGTTTGCGTCGAACATACTATTGGCTCATAAATCATTTTGGACGCACCCGATGGAACTCCTAGGTGACGTGGGTCATGTGGAACCTCACTTGTTTCCTTACAGAGATAGTGTTAGTCTCGGTGCAAGATAGTTGCACGATTTGCGCCAAACGTACCATCAGCTTAGAAATTGTTTTGGACGCACCCGATGGTCCTCCTAGGTGACGTGGGTAATGTGGAATCTCACTTCTCTCCGTTTGGAGACAGTGTTAGTGTCTGTGCAAGATAGGTGCATGGTTTGCGCTAGATGTACTATAGGCCTACAAATTGTTTTGGACACACCCAATGGTGTACCACTAGGTGACGAGGCTCAGATGGAAGCTCGTTTCAGCCCATTTGGAGACTGTGTCAATCTTGACGCAAGATAGGTGCACGGTTTGCGTCGAACGTACCATAGGCTCGGCAATCGTTTTGGATGCACCCGATGGAACGCCTAGGTGACGTGGGTCATGTGGAATCTCACTTCTTTCTGTTTGGATGCAGGGTTAGTCTCGGTGCAAGATAGGTGCATGGTTTGCGCTGGACATACCATAGGCTCATAAATCATTTTGGACGCACTCGATGGTACCACTAGGTAACGAGGCTCAAGTGGGAGATCGTTTCGGCCTTTCAGACATATAGTGCTAATCTTGATGCAAGATAGGTGCATGGTTTGCGTTGAACGTACCATAGGATCGGAAACCATTTTGGACGCACCCGATGGAACTCCTTGGTGACGTGGGCCATGTGGAATCTCGCTTCTTTCCGTTTGGAGACATTGTTAGTGTCGATGCAAGATAGGTGCATGGTTTGCACTAGATGTACCATGGGCTCAGAAATCATTTTGGACGCACTCGATGGTACCAACAGGTGATGAGGCTCGAGTGGAAGCTCATTTTGGCCTTTCGAACATAGTGCTAATCCTGATACATGATAGGTGCACGGTTTGCGACGAACATACCACAAGATCATAAATGAATTTGGACGCACCCGATGGAACTCCTATGTGACGTGGGTCATGTGGAATCTCACTTCCTTTCCGTTTGGATACAGTGTTAGTGTCGGTGCAAGATAGGTGCATGGTTTGCGCTAGATGTACCATAGGCTTACAAATCGTTTTGGATGCACCCGATGCTACAACTAGGTTACGAGGCTCATGTGGAAGCTCGCTTTGGTCCGTTTGGAGAAAGTGCTAATCTTGACGCAAGATAGGTGCACGGTTTGCGTCGAACATACTATTGGCTCGGAAATCATTTTGGACGCACCCGATGGAACTCCTAGGTGACGTGGGTCTTGTGGAATCTCACTTCTTTCCGCTTGAAGGCAGGGTTAGTCTCGGTGCAAGTTAGGTGCATGGTTTGCGCTCAACGTACCATAGGCTCTTAAATCATTTTGGACGCACTCGATGGTACCACTTGCTAACGAGGCTCAAGTGGAAGATCGTTTCGGCCTTTCGAACATAGTGCTAATCCTGATGCAAGATAGGTGCACGGTTTGCGACAAACGTACCACAGGATCAGAAATGAATTTGGACGCACTCGATGGAACTCCTAGGTGACGTGGGTCATGTGGAATCTCACTTCCTTTCCATTTGGAGACAGTGTTAGTGTCGGTGCAAGATAGGTGCATGGTTTCGCTAGATGTACCATAGGCTTACAAATCGTTTTGGACGCACCCGATGGTACAACTAGTTTACGAGGCTCAAGTGGAAGCTCACTTCGGCACGTTTGGAGAAAGTGCTAATCTTGACGCAAGATAGGTGCACGGTTTGCGTCGAACATACTATTGGCTCGGAAATCATTTTGGACGCACCCGATGGAACTCCTAGGTGACGTGGGTTATGTGGAATCTCACTTCTTTTTCGTTTGGAGACAGTGTTAGTGTCGGTGCAAGATAGGTGCATGGTTTGCGCTAGACGTACCATAGGCTTACAAATCATTTTGGACGCACCCAATGGTACCACTAGGTAAAGAGGCTCAAGTGGAAGGTCGCTTCAGTCCGTTTGGAGAAAGTGCTAATCTTGACAAAAGATAGGTGCACGGTTTGCGTCGAACATACTATTGGCTCAGAAATCATTTTGGACGCACCCGATGGAACTCCTAGGTGACGTGGGTCATGTGGAACCTAACTTGTTTCCTTACAGAGATAGTGTTAGTGTCGGTGCAAGATAGTTGCACGATTTGCGCCAAACGTACCATCAGCTTAGAAATTGTTTTGGACGCACCCGATGGTACTCCTAGGTGACGTGGGTCATGTGGAATCTCACTTCTCTCCGTTTGGAGACAGTGTTAGTGTCGGTGCAAGATAGGTGCATGGTTTGCGCTAGATGTACTATAGGCCTACAAATTGTTTTGGACACACCCAATGGTACCACTAGGTGACGAGGCTCAGATGGAAGCTCGTTTCGGCCCATTTGGAGACTGTGCCAATCTTAACGCAAGATAGGTGCACGGTTTGCGTCGAACGTACCATAGGCTCGGCAATCGTTTTGGATGCACCCGATGGAACGCCTAGGTGACGTGGGTCATGTGAATCTCACTTCTTTCCGTTTGGATGCAGGGTTAGTCTCGGTGCAAGATAGGTGCATGGTTTGCGCTGGACGTACCATAGGCTCATAAATCATTTTGGACGCACTCGATGGTACCACTAGGTAACGAGGCTCAAGTGGAAGATCGTTTCGGCCTTTCGGACATATAGTGCTAATCCTGACGCAAGACAGGTGCACGGTTTGCGTTGAACGTACCATAAGATCGGAAACCATTTTGGACGCACCCGATGGAACTCCTAGGTGACGTGGGTCATGCGGAATCTCGCTTCTTTCCGTTTGGAGACATTGTTAGTGTCGATGCAAGATAGGTGCATGGTTTGCACTAGATGTACCATAGGCTCAGAAATCATTTTGGACGCACTCGATGGTACCAACAGGTGACAAGGCTCGAGTGGAAGCTCGTTTCGTCCTTTCGAACATAGTGCTAATCCTGATGCAAGATAGGTGCACGGTTTGCGACGAACGTACCATAGGATCATAAATGAATTTGGACGCACCCGATGGAACTCCTATGTGACGTGGGTCATGTGGAATCGCACTTCCTTTCCGTTTGGAGACAGTGTTAGTGTCGGTGCAAGATAGGTGCTTGGTTTGCGCAAGATGTACCATAGGCTTACAAATCATTTTGGATGCACCCGATGGTACAACTAGGTTATGAGGCTCAAGTGGAAGCTCGCTTCGGTCCGTTTGGAGAAAGTGCTAATCTTGACGCAAGATAGGTGCACGGTTTGCGTCGAACATACTATTGGCTCGGAAATCATTTTGGAAGCACCCGATAGAACTCCTAGGTGACGTGGGTCATGTGGAACCTCACTTGTTTCCTTTCGGAGACAGTGTTAGTGTCGGTGTAAGATAGGTGCACGGTATGCGCCAAACGTACCATCAGCTTAGAAATCGTTTTGGACGCACCCGATGGTACTCCTAGGTGACGTGGGTCATGTGGAATCTCACTTCTCTCCGTTTAGAGACTGTGTTAGTGTCGGTGCAAGATAGGTGCATGGTTTTGCGCTAGATGTACCATAGGCCTACAAATCGTTTTGGACACACCCAATGGTACCACTAGGTGACGAGGCTCTCGTGGAAGCTCACTTTTCCCCGTTTGGAGATAGTGCCAATCTTGACGCAAGATAGGTGCACGGTTTGCGTCGAACGTACCATAGGCTCGGCAAACATTTTGGATGCACCCGATGGAACTCCTAGGTGACGTGGGTCATGTGGAATCTCACTTCTTTCTGTTTGGAGGCAGGGTCAGTGTTGGTGCAAGATAGGTGCATGGTTTGCGCTGGACGTACCATAGGCTCATAAATCATTTTGGACGACTTCGATGGTACCACTAGGTAACGAGGCTCAAGTGGGAGATCGTTTGACCTTTTGACATATAGTGCTGCTAATCTTGACGCAAGATAGGTGCACGGTTTTCGTTGAACGTACCATAGGCTCGGCAATCGTTTTGGACGCACCCGATGGAACTCCTAGGTGACGTGGGTCATGTGGAATCTCGCTTCTTTCCGTTTGGAGACATTGTTAGTGTCGATGCAAGATAGGTGCATGGTTTGCGCTAGATGTACCATAGGCTTAAAAATCATTTTGGATGCACCCGATGGTTCAACTAGGTTACGAGGCTCAAGTGGAAGCTCGCTTCAGTCCGTTTGGAGAAAGTGCTAATCTTGAAAAAAGATAGGTGCACGGTTTACGTCGAACATACTATTGGCTCAGAAATCATTTTGGACGCACCCGATGGAACTCCAAGGTGACGTGGGTCATGTGGAACCTCACTTGTTTCCTTACAGAGATAGTGTTAGTCTCGGTGCAAGATAGGTGCACGATTTAAGCCAAACGTACCATCAGCTTAGAAATTGTTTTGGACGCACCCGATGGTACTCCTAGGTGACGTGGGTCATGTGGAATCTCACTTCTCTCCGTTTAGAGACTGTGTTAGTGTCGGTGCAAGATAGGTGCATGGTTTGCGCTAGATGTACTATAGGCCTAAAAATTGTTTTGGACACACCTAATGGTACCACTAGGTGACGAGGCTCAGATGGAAGCTCGTTTCGGCCCATTTGGAGACTGTGCCAATCTTGACGCAAGATAGGTGCACAGTTTGCGTCGAACGTACCATAGGCTCGGCAATCGTTTTGGATGCACCCGATGGAACGCCTAGGTGACGTGGGTCATGTGGAATCTCACTTCTTTCCATTTGGATGCAGGGTTAGTCTCGGTGCAAGATAGGTGCATGGTTTGCGCTGGACGTACCATAGGCTCATAAATCATTTTGGACGCACTCGATGGTACCACTAGGTAACGAGGCTCAAGTGGGAGATTGTTTCGGCCTTTCAGACATATAGTGCTAATCTTGACGCAGGATAGGTGCATAGTTTGCGTTGAACGTACCATAGGATCGGAAACCATTTTGGACGCACCCGATGGAACTCCTAGGTGACGTGGGTCATGTGGAATCTCGCTTCTTTCCGTTTGGAGACATTTTAGTGTCGATGCAAGATAGGTGCATGGTTTGCACTAGATGTACCATGGGCTCAGAAATCTTTTTGGACGCACTCGATGGTACCAATAGGTGACGAGGCTCAAGTGGAAGCTCATTTCGGCCTTTCGAACATAGTGCTAATCCTGATGCAAGATAGGTGCACGGTTTGCGACGAACGTACCACAGGATCAGAAATGAATTTGGACGCACTCGATGGAACTCCTAGGTGACGTGGGTCATGTGGAATCTCACTTCCTTTCCGTTTGGAGACAGTGTTAGTGTCGGTGCAAGATAGGTGCATGGTTTGCGCTAGATGTACCATAGGGTTACAAATCGTTTTGGACGCACCCGATGGTACAACTAGTTTACGAGGCTCAAGTGGAAGCTCACTTCGGCCCATTTGGAGAAAGTGCTAATCTTGACGCAAGATAGGTGCACGGTTTGCGTCGAACATACTATTGGCTCGGAAATCATTTTGGGCGCTTGCCGATGGAACTCCTAGGTGATGTGGGTTATGTGGAATCTCACTTCTTTTTCGTTTGGAGACAGTGTTAGTGTCGGTGCAAGATAGGTGCATGGTTTGCGCTAGATGTACCATAGGCTTACAAATCATTTTGGACGCATTTCAAGATAGGTATAGAGGCTCAAGTGGAAGGTTGCTTCATCCGTTTGGAGAAAGTGCTAATCTTGACAAAAGATAGGTGCATGGTTTGCGTCGAACATACTATTGGCTCGAAAATGATTTTGGACGCACCCAATGGAACTCCTAGGTGACGTGGGTCATGTGGAACCTCACTTGTTTCCTTACGAGAGATAGTGTTAGTCTCGGTGCAAGATAGTTGCACGATTTGCGCCAAACGTACCATCAGGCTTAGAAATTGTTTTGGGCCGCACCGATGGTACTCCTAGGTGACGTGGGTCATATGGAATCTCAATTCTCTCCGTTTGGAGACAGTGTTAGTGTCGGTGCAAGATAGGTGCATGGTTTTAGCGCTCGATGTACTATAGGCTTACAAATTGTTTTGGACACACCCAATGGTACCACTAGGTGACGAGGCCCGATGGAAGCTTCGTTTGACCTTTTGAACATAGTGCTAATCCTGATGCAAGATAGGTGCACGGTTTGCGACTTAACGTACCATAGGATCATAAATCAATTTGGGCGCACCCGATGGAACTCCTAGGTGACGTGGGTCATGTAGAATCTCACTTCCTTTCCGTTTGGAGACAAAGGTGTTAGTGTCGGTTGCAAGATTGGTGCATGGTTTGCGCTAGATGTACCATAGGCTTAAAAATCATTTTGATGCACCCGATGGTACAACGAGGTTACGAGGCTCAAGGGAAGCTTGCTTCATCCGTTTGGAGAAAGTGCTAATCTTGACAAAAGATAGGTGCACGGTTTGCGTCGAACATACTATTGGCTCGAAAATCATTTTGGACGCCTTCTGATGGAACTCCTAGGTGTCGTGGGTCATGTGGAACCTCGAGTTGTTTCCTTACGAGATAGTGTTAGTCTTGGTGCAAGATAGGTGCATGATTTGCGCCAAACGCACCATCAGCTTAGAAATTGTTTTGGACGCACCCGATGGTACTCCTAGGTGGCGTGGGTCAAATCGAATCTCACTTCTCTCCGTTTAGAGACAGGTGTTAGTGTCGGTGCAAGATAGGTGCATGGTTTTATGCTAGATGTACTATAGGCTTACAAATTGTTTTGGGCACACCCAATGGTACCACTAGGTGACGAGGCTCGAGATGGAAGCTCATTTCGCCCCATTTGGAGATATATGCCAATCTTGACGCAAGATAGGTGCACGGTTTGCGTCGAACGTACCATAGGCTCGGCAATCGTTTTGGATGCACCCGATGGAACGCCTAGGTGACGTGGGTCATGTGGAATCTCAGTTCTTTCCGTTTGGATGCAGGGTTAGTCTCGGTGCAAGATAGGTGCATGGTTTGCGCTGGACGTACCATAGGCTCATAAATCATTTTGGACGCACTCGATGGTACCACTAGGTAACGAGGCTCAAGTGGGAGATCGTTTCGGCCTTTAAGACATATAGTGCTAATCTTATCGCAAGATAGGTGCATGGATTGCGTTGAACGTACCATAGGATCGGAAACCATTTTGGACGCACCCGATGGAACTCCTAGGTGACGTGGGTCTTGTGGAATCTCGCTTCTTTCCGTTTGGAGACATTGTTAGTGTCGATGCAAGATAGGTACATGGTTTGCACTAGATGTACCATAGGCTCAGAAATCATTTTGGACGCACTCGATGGTACCAACAGGTGACGAGGCTCGAGTGGAAGCTCGTTTCGTCCTTTCGAACATAGTGCTAATCCTGATGCAAGATAGGTGCACGGTTTGCGACGAACCTGCCATAGGATCATAAATGAATTTGGACGCACCCGATGGAACTCCTAGGTGACGTGGGTCATGTGGAATCTCACTTCCTTTCCGTTTGGAGACAGTGTTAGTGTCGGTGCAAGATAGGTGCATGGTTTGCGCTAGATGTACCATAGGGTTACAAATCGTTTTGGACGCACCCGATGGTACAACTAGTTTACGAGGCTCAAGTGGAAGCTCACTTCGGTCCGTTTGGAGAAAGTGCTAATCTTGACGCAAGATAGGTGCACGGTTTGCGTCGAACATACTATTGGCTCGGAAATCATTTTGGACGCACCCGATGGAACTCCTAGGTGATGTGGGTTATGTGGAATCTCACTTCTTTTTCGTTTGGAGACAGTGTTAGTGTCGGTGCAAGATAGGTGCATGGTTTGCGCTAGATGTACCATAGGCTTACAAATCATTTTGGACGCAAGATAGGTATAGAGAGCTCAAGTGGAAGGTTGCTTCATCCGTTTGGAGAAAGTGCTAATCTTGACAAAAGATAGGTGCACGGTTTTTGCGTCGAACATACTATTGGCTCGAAATGATTTTGGACGCACCCAATGGAACTCCTAGGTGACGTGGGTCATGTGGAACCTCACTTGTTTCCTTACAGAGATAGTGTTAGTCTCGGTGCAAGATAATTGCACGATTTGCGCCAAACGTACCATCAGCTTAGAAATTGTTTTGGACGCACCCGATGGTACTCCTAGGTGACGTGGGTCATATGGAATCTCAATTCTCTCCGTTTGGAGACAGTGTTAGTGTCGGTGCAAGATAGGTGCATGGTTTGCGCTCGATGTACTATAGGCTTACAAATTGTTTTGGACACACCCAATGGTACCACTAGGTGACGAGGCCCAGATGGAAGCTCATTTCGACCTTTTGAACATAGTGCTAATCTGATGCAAGATAGGTGCACGGTTTATGCGACGAAACGTACCATAGGATCATAAATCAATTTGGACGCACCCGATGGAACTCCTAGGTGACGTGGGTCATGTAGAATCTCACTTCCTTTCCGTTTGGAGACAGTGTTAGTGTCGGTGCAAGATTGGTGCATGGTTTGCGCTAGATGTACCATAGGCTTAAAAATCATTTTGGATGCACCCGATGGTACAACGAGGTTACGAGGCTCAAGGGGAAGCTTGCTTCAGTCCGTTTGGAGAAAGTGCTAATCTTGACAAAAGATAGGTGCACGGTTTGCGTCGAACATACTATTGGCTCAGAAATCATTTTGGACGCACCCGATGGAACTCCTAGGTGTCGTGGGTCATGTGGAACCTCAGTTGTTTCCTTACAGAGATAGTGTTAGTCTCGGTGCAAGATAGGTGCACGATTTGCGCCAAACGTACCATCAGCTTAGAAATTGTTTTGGACGCACCCGATGGTACTCCTAGGTGGCGTGGGTCAAATCGAATCTCACTTCTCTCCGTTTAGAGACAGTGTTAGTGTCGGTGCAAGATAGGTGCATGGTTTGCGCTAGATGTACTATAGGCTTACAAATTGTTTTGGGCACACCCAATGGTACCACTAGGTGACGAGGCTCAGATGGAAGCTCATTTCGGCCCATTTGGAGACTGTGCCAATCTTGACGCAAGATAGGTGCACGGTTTGCGTCGAACGTACCATAGGCTCGGCAATCGTTTTGGATGCACCCGATGGAACGCCTAGGTGACGTGGGTCATGTGGAATCTCAGTTCTTTCCGTTTGGATGCAGGGTTAGTCTCGGTGCAAGATAGGTGCATGGTTTGCGCTGGACGTACCATAGGCTCATAAATCATTTTGGACGCACTCGATGGTACCACTAGGTAACGAGGCTCAAGTGGGAGATCGTTTCGGCCTTTAAGACATATAGTGCTAATCTTATCGCAAGATAGGTGCATGGATTGCGTTGAACGTACCATAGGATCGGAAACCATTTTGGACGCACCCGATGGAACTCCTAGGTGACGTGGGTCTTGTGGAATCTCGCTTCTTTCCGTTTGGAGACATTGTTAGTGTCGATGCAAGATAGGTACATGGTTTGCACTAGATGTACCATAGGCTCAGAAATCATTTTGGGCGCTTTTCGATGGTACCAACAGTGACGAGGCTCGAGTGGAAGCTCGTTTAAATCCTTTCAACATAGTGCTAATCCTGATGCAAGATAGGTGCACGGTTTGCGACGAACCTGCCATAGGATCATAAATGAATTTGGACGCACCCGATGGAACTCCTAGGTGACGTGGGTCATGTGGAATCTCACTTCCTTTCCGTTTGGAGACAGTGTTAGTGTCGGTGCAAGATAGGTGCATGGTTTGCGCTAGATGTACCATAGGGTTACAAATCGTTTTGGACGCACCCGATGGTACAACTAGTTTACGAGGCTCAAGTGGAAGCTCACTTCGGCCCGTTTGGAGAAAGTGCTAATCTTGACGCAAGATAGGTGCACGGTTTGCGTCGAACATACTATTGGCTCGGAAATCATTTTGGACGCACCCGATGGAACTCCTAGGTGATGTGGGTTATGTGGAATCTCACTTCTTTTTCGTTTGGAGACAGTGTTAGTGTCGGTGCAAGATAGGTGCATGGTTTGCGCTAGATGTACCATAGGCTTACAAATCATTTTGGACGCAAGATAGGTATAGAGGCTCAAGTGGAAGGTTGCTTCAGTCCGTTTGGAGAAAGTGCTAATCTTGACAAAAGATAGGTGCACGGTTTGCGTCGAACATACTATTGGCTCAGAAATGATTTTGGACGCACCCAATGGAACTCCTAGGTGACGTGGGTCATGTGGAACCTCACTTGTTTCCTTACAGAGATAGTGTTAGTCTCGGTGCAAGATAGTTGCACGATTTGCGCCAAACGTACCATCAGCTTAGAAATTGTTTTGGACGCACCCGATGGTACTCCTAGGTGACGTGGGTCATATGGAATCTCAATTCTCTCCGTTTGGAGACAGTGTTAGTGTCGGTGCAAGATAGGTGCATGGTTTGCGCTCGATGTACTATAGGCTTACAAATTGTTTTGGACACACCCAATGGTACCACTAGGTGACGAGGCCCAGATGGAAGCTCATTTCGACCTTTTGAACATAGTGCTAATCCTGATGCAAGATAGGTGCACGGTTTGCGACGAACGTACCATAGGATCATAAATCAATTTGGACGCACCCGATGGAACTCCTAGGTGACGTGGGTCATGTAGAATCTCACTTCCTTTCCGTTTGGAGACAGTGTTAGTGTCGGTGCAAGATTGGTGCATGGTTTGCGCTAGATGTACCATAGGCTTAAAAATCATTTTGGATGCACCCGATGGTACAACGAGGTTACGAGGCTCAAGGGGAAGCTTGCTTCAGTCCGTTTGGAGAAAGTGCTAATCTTGACAAAAGATAGGTGCACGGTTTGCGTCGAACATACTATTGGCTCAGAAATCATTTTGGGCCTTTTTCGATGGAACTCCTAGGTGTCGTGGGTCATGTGGAACCTCAGTTGTTTCCTTACAGAGATAGTGTTAGTCTCGGTGCAAGATAGGTGCACGATTTGCGCCAAACGTACCATCAGCTTAGAAATTGTTTTGGACGCACCCGATGGTACTCCTAGGTGGCGTGGGTCAAATCGAATCTCACTTCTCTCCGCTTAGAGACAAAGTTAGTGTCGCAAAGATAGGTGCATGGTTTTTGCGCTAGATGTACTATAGGCTTACAAATTGTTTTGGGCACACCCAATGGTACCACTAGGTGACGAGGCTCAGATGGAAGCTCATTTCGGGCCCATTTGGAGACTGTGCCAATCTTGACGCAAGATAGGTGCACGGTTTGCGTCGAACGTACCATAGGCTCGGCAATCGTTTTGGATGCACCCGATGGAACGCCTAGGTGACGTGGGTCATGTGGAATCTCACTTCTTTCCGTTTGGATGCAGGGTTAGTCTCGGTGCAAGATAGGTGCATGGTTTGCGCTGGACGTACCATAGGCTCATAAATCATTTTGGACGCACTCGATGGTACCACTAGGTAACGAGGCTCAAGTGGGAGATCGTTTCGGCCTTTCGGACATATAGTGCTAATCTTGACGCAAGATAGGTGCACGGTTTTCGTTGAACGTACCATAGGCTCGGCAATCGTTTTGGACGCACCCGATGGAACTCCTAGGTGACGTGGGTCATGTGGAATCTCGCTTCTTTCCGTTTGGAGACATTGTTAGTGTCGATGCAAGATAGGTGCATGGTTTGCACTAGATGTACCATAGGCTCAGAAATCATTTTGGACGCACTCGATGGTACCAACAGGTGACGAGGCTCGAGTGGAAGCTCGTTTCGGCCTTTCGAACATAGTGCTAATCCTGATGCAAGATAGTTGCATGGTTTGCGATGAACGTACCAAAGGATCATAAATCAATTTGGACGCACCCGATGGAACTCCTAGGTGACGTGGGTCATGTGGAATCTCACTTCCTTTCCGTTTGAAGACAGTGTTAGTGTCGGTGCAAGATAGGTGCATGGTTTGCGCTAGATGTACCATAGGGTTAAAAATCATTTTGGATGCACCCGATGGTTCAACTAGGTTACGAGGCTCAAGTGGAAGCTCGCTTCAGTCCGTTTGGAGAAAGTGCTAATCTTGAAAAAAGATAGGTGCACGGTTTACGTCGAACATACTATTGGCTCAGAAATCATTTTGGACGCACCCGATGGAACTCCAAGGTGACGTGGGTCATGTGAAATGTAACACCCTCGGTGTTTGGCTTCCACTAAGTGCATTTCATTTCATAAACATATGCATCATCTATGCCATCATCGCCATTGTTACTGAAACATGCATGTGCAACAATTTCAACTGTGTATGTTTCATGCTTGATTGTTGTGAATAGTAATGGTGTAACATGTGAATGTAACATGAAACTCTCATACTTGGAAAACATGGCAACATGGTAGTAGTGTGACAAGTATAGTATAACAACAAGGTCACGCAACATGTGGAACATTGTATTGAAACATATGTATGAATTGCTTGGTTTACTTTCTTTATCACATGTGATCAGTAGAAGAGGTATAACAACTTTGGAAAATGGTTGATCATGGTCTGATACACCTTAACTACACTTAGATGACTTGTTTGGACACTGTTCATGTAGGTCAAAATGATGTAATTGCCCTTGAATGGAGGTTTGACTTGAAAGGAACCCTAGAGTGCCACTGTTTGACTGTTTAAAAAGTCCAACTTAGAGGCTTTGCATGGCTGTGCACTCTTTACAAAAGTTGTAGCTAATTTATCAAGGAACAAAAGTTGTTTTATGGTCAACTCATGAAAAGGTCTAGAACATGGTCAAACATGGCCCACAAGTCAGAAGTACATGCTGATTCATACTCAAAGAAATTTTTCTAAGTCCTAACGTGCAGTACAGTTTCGTGTACCCATGTTTGGAGCCGTGTATCTCCCGAACCGAGCCACACCAGCTTGAGCTTCAGTGGAAAGAGTTGTAGTTCAAGGATTGATGAACAACTTTGTTAACTACGGCATAGCCTAGATCACTCTGATTAGGAAATAATCTTTGTCAAAGTATCATTGTCGAGCTTAGAAGGAACGCTGAATCGAGCTACAGTGATCAAATTTCAGATTTCATCGACGCGTGGGGACACTCGTCGCCGGCTTCGTCACTACCGGCACGCGCGCCCGCGCGCCTCGCATCATCAGACGCGCCTTGAAGCCAACCGCTACCGTCCGGACGCACTCACCGCCCCCTTGATTCACATCTTCTCGCCCTCCACCGCACGCCGCGTCGAGAGCTAAGCCGCCCGCCATTGCCGACCGAGCATCGTAGCTGCCGTGCGTGCACGCCACCGCGAAAACGCGTTGCCCCGTCCGCCTGTAGCCTCTCCGTGACCTCCTTCACCTCTCAGCCGGGTCAATCGAGCCTCGGTAAGGGCGTATTCGCCGTTCTTCCCCACCGTAGCCATGGCGGAAGTTCGCCGGAGTTGGCGCTCCACGCGGCCATTGTCCTCGCGCCTTTCCACCCCTCCCCTACCTCGCGCTAGGTCATAGGAACACCACCCGGCTCGTGGGGTCACCATGAGTGGGTGTGTCGCCGTCGATTCGCGGAGCCGGACGTCTGCATGCGCCGTCTTGCCAGCCGTGCTCGTCGCCACCCCCTCTAGCCACTGAAATCATTGCAATAGATGGGTCCTCTAGATGCGCATTTGTGTGGGGAACACGACGGTGCCGTCGAGTTCGCCGGAGAAGCCACCGGCGGCGAACTAAGCCACCGGCCGTCGCTCCTCCCCTGTTTCCTTCGCTGACGAGCGGGCCCCGTTCGTCAGTCTCTGACGCGGAGGCGGGAGTCCAGTTCGGGCCGCGCCGTCGTCTTGGGCCGCGACTGTGCGCTCGCGGGCCGCCGTTACGTGGGCTGGCCCAGCTGTGGCTGAGTTGTTTTCCTATTTTATTTCGTTTATTTATTTCACAGATTTATGTACATCTTGAAAAATATGTAGCTCCTAGTATATAGATCCAAATGCTATGGTTCCAATTGTGTTGAGTTCATGATAATGTCTAGTATTTAACAAAAATATTATATGAGCACTTGTTTTAGAAAAATTGGATGAATTAAATAGGAGTTTGAAATGTGTTTTTAGAAGCATGCAAACTTGTTTGAATTTTATCTTGAGTTTCTGTGGTCCAAAAATTATGAAATTTTGTGGGCAGTCTGTTATTGCTGATGTGAAGCTCTGGTAAAAATTTTAGAACTAGTACATGTATAGTTTTTAAGTTATAGAATTTCCTTTTATTAATAAGTGGATCTTGTGTGAATTTTCATAATTTTTCTATAGATCCAGTGGAGGTAAAATTTTATGGGTGCTATTCTTATGCTAGAAGGATGCTAGGAAAAATGGGAAATCTGTTGCTTGACACTTTTTAATAAGGTTTCCTAATTATGCTAGAAATAGACATGGCATCTGTTATTTTGGATACAGCAAGTTATGTTGGTCCAATGGCTTTAAAATTTTTATGGTAGTCTATGTGCAGCATGAGGTAGCTACTGTAATTTTTGTAGATTTTTATGAATAGTTTTACTATATATTGCTTAAATCACCTAATTAACTAAATAAATTGGAAAAGGATATTAAATAATTTATTTAGAAGCTAGCACTATACTTTCCGATGTTTCTTAGATATGAAAACAAGTTGGTAAACTTGGTTTGGTCAAATTAGGCTTTTGCACCATCATTAAATGATTAAGTTAGCAACCCCGCTATTCTCGACAGATTCTAGGTCTACTGGAATTTGATTTGGTTAACTTCAGAATCATGCCTTGATGTTTACAAATGAATTGTAGAGAATTTCATAAGCTTTCCAGAATGTCCTCTTGCAAGTCATTTGGATTTATAAAACTCTGGTTATGATAAAATTAAGTTACTACTTGTTGCATATGAAGCTTTAACTGTTATTTCAAGTATGCCTTTACTATTCTAAGTTCATGGTACTGTTCCTAGGTGTTAGGCCTTTAACTGAAGATGAGCATCTTTATCTTAGGTTATGCAAGTTAGGTAAGTTGCTCTTGTTATTTAAGTTAAGTTGGATACATGCTTAAAGTGATTTGAATAGAGCTAGTTACTCGGTAAACGAGGGTCCAGTGATGTTTTCGTAAACACCCATTGTGATTCATTCATCATGAGCATCATGTCATTCCTTATGCATTCATGATATTTATCTTGTGCATCGGCATGCAATAGGTGTACCGGAAGGAGTAACCTGCTGGAATTGAGGAACCGAAGCGAAAGCGGCAGGACCGACGCCGGAGATTCGGGAGGAGCAGACCTTCGGAGAAGTGCCGACGAGAGTCGCCGTTGAGTGCCCCGACCACCGCCTTGCAACTTCGTGAAAGGCAAGCCCCGAGCATATTAAGCCTCCTATTTTCCGAACTGCGATTCTGATATTATTATTACATATATTGTTGCATTAAGTTTAGGTGTTGGATGCAAACACTTGCTTTGCATTGGTTACCTATTCCTTGTCCGGATATTGTTACCTCAATCCTATGTAGCTCGTGCTCGAGTAGTGCTTAGCCCTCGCTTAAACGCTGTAGAAGTCGGGTGATTTCTGTCACTGCGAGATATAGGAAGATACATGTGGCACGGTTGGCTATATTTGCTATCGTGGAAAAGAACCGATCTTAATATGAAATGAAGACCGGACGGAGGCTTGCCGGTTTGCGATGACTCCGTCCTGTGTCGCTTAAGGACCGATTCTTGGAGCCTTTCCTGTTCATGTTGAACGATGCCTCTCTCTTAGTTGGCGGGGTCCGGAGACCGACCACGAAGCGAGTAGCTCACCTCGGGCCGGGAGTCGATAAGTATAAAGTGCGCCTCGGAAGGAGCCGTGGCGTGAGTCCAAGGGCGGTGATTTAAAAGTCCCGATCGTCTGGCGGAAGGGTAATCCCCGAGAGTCCGGGCGCTGATCGAACCCGCGAATTTGGTTCCCGAGATGTTCCAAAGGTGACCCACGGCTACCCTTGCAAAGTATGCCGTGGTGAGAGTTAGGAATACCCCTCACCTGAGTTGTAATTGATTCGAATCGCCGTCTCTCCAAGTTAGTGAGAACTTGACGGGCTTATCTCCAATGTAGATACACTTAATACTTAATGGTTCGGAAATGATGATATGATGATGCCACCTTATTATACCTGCTATGGTTAATATTGTTTGCTCCTAATAAGTGAGTGCTCTAGTACAGTGCTAATCTAGTGGACAGTAAATGATGATAAGCTTGATGCTAAGTTTAAATGGGTTACTATGCTCATAAGCTCTTTTATGCAAATGTGCCAAGCTAGCCCACCAAAAAGCCTTGCATGATCCTTGGTGTCTTTTATTTCTGATTTTTGTCGGGTAAGTCTAGTGAGTACCTTCTCGTACTCGGGGTTTAGTTCCCACCGCTGCGAGATGACCGGTTCTTCTTTGGTTGTTGCAGTATCGCCTTCTCCCTCATTGGGATGAAGACTAGACCGTTAGGCGCGGTCTCTACTAGTTCTCGTGCACTGATAATGCTTTTGTGGGACATGACTCGATCCGGCAATGTAATTGAAACTATGAAGTTATGTACTAAACTATGTTGCTTCCGCACACTCAAACTTGGTTTGTAATATTTTATTTGAACTCGATGGATGTAATCCGAATGCTACTTGTGAAATGTTGTAACGAATGATGTGTTGTGTTGAATCATTACGATCTTGGTTTGTATGTCGAGAGTTGGTTGAAATCCTTCGTGATTTCCGGACTCACCGGGATTATGGGAGCTTAAGTACAGAATTTGATCGCCGGTGATTGTTTTTGTACTTACGTTCTTATGATTTGGTCGATTCTCATACATGGTGGCATCGAGCAAGATTTGACACTAAACACGTCATTTGTGTATTTAAAACAAAAGTATTTGTGAAAATCCTAAATTAAATACTAAGTATTGCCGGTGGTCATATCCCTTATGCCCAAATAAGGACTCTTAGGTGGCTTATTAAAGTACTAACTTGGGGTTCTGCTTGTTTCTCATTTAAATCGTCCATACGGGCGTGCTATTATATGGATGCCATCCGCTTGGGTGGTAATGTTTGGATCAAATACCTCTACGCTCTGGTAAGTGGGAGTTGTGAGGGCATGACCGTCCAATCGTCGGTCTAGGGAGAGTAGTTGTGGTTGCTCGCATATTTACATGTTCAATCATGTATCTATGAGAGTACTTAAATGTGGGTATCTCCGGACGGGTAGTTGTGATACTAGAGTATGTGCATCGGGGATGTATGTATGAAAGTATTTAATTACCGCTTGCTTTTATGCATTGTGGGAAATTACCGGGCTGAAATGAAATTTTCTGCGGTACACTAACAACGTGTCGTTGTAGATCGACTAGCTACCGTATAGGAGAGAACGTGTATGCCACCGTATATTTCGCTAGCCTTTAAATTTTTCTAGGATGGTGAGGACGTGACGGATCGTGCATGCATCATGTTCAAGCATACATGACATTTCTTGCATTACTCCCTCCTTTAAAATATGATTGTCCCGGATAATTAAATTTCGTATCCCTTAAATGATTCTCCCTTATGTTGTAACTTTTGCTACAGATGGCGCGCACGAAGCGCACTGCTCGCAAGTCCGCTGGAGGCAGGGCGCCGCGTCACCGTTTAGCTCCTCGTGAGCCCCGTCCTGAGCCTACTGAGGAGGAAAGGCTGAGGACAGAGCTTGCTCGGGTGACTGCTGAGAGGAATGCGGCTCAGCACCGCTTGGAGCAAGTAACTCAGGAAAGGGACCAAGAGACCCTTGAGGTTCAGAGGTTAACATTGCTCACCGCAAACTGTGAACGCATGTTGATTCACGTGATGAACCAACGGAATGAAGCCTGGCACGAGGAGGATGTGTTGAGAGCACGACGGTAACAGCTAGAGCAGCAAGTGGCAATTGCTGAGGAGTACAATGACAATCTCCATGAGGAGGTTCACCTGTTACACAATCAACTTCACCCTCTCCTGCCTCCTGAGGATGAGATGGGTTCTGGTGTCATCATGGCTGAAGGTGATGATGACATGGAGGTCAATGGACCTGAGGACATTCCACCTGATGAGGAGGAAGATGAGGAGTTGGAGCCTGCTAGTGATGAAGATGGAGGAGAGATCTTCGACACTGACTCCGAGGACGATGCGTAGTTTAGCTTACTACTTAGCTAATGCGCAAGAGCTAGTCTTTTGTTGATCCTCATGCATGAACGAGTAGCTTTGGAATAAGTAATCGTTGGGATGTAATATCGAACCATAAGTTATCTTTGGATGTAAGTTTGGGACCACTATGGCTTGGATGTAACCTATCGAACGTATTATGCTCCACGTATATGAGCCTTTGATAAATTCCGTCTTTGCGGTCTATGGATCGAGTGGTTGATTAAGTTCATCGCATTTATGTGTCCATTGACGCGCTTGATGAGTTGTGTGGTTGTGATGAATGATTGTGCCTCTGTTGATTATCTAAATGCATTCCTCCAATGGACTCAGTTTGGGCATAATTATACGATTCATCTACAAAAATTTCCACATCGTCAGTGCTCATTGGCTATACATTTTGCAGATGGCTCATCATAACCTTCGTCGCGGTCGTGGCATGGGAAATGAGGAACAACCACCTCCGCCACCGCCCACACCAGCTGAGCTAATGCAGACAGTGGTGGAAAGTCAGCGCATGTTAGCGGAGGCTATGCATCAGATGGCTAACCGTGAGGATCGTCATGTCCGCCAAGGACCCGAGCCAAACCAGTACAGCAGCTTTAAGGACTTCATGGATACAAAGCCTCCTGTCTTTCGTGAGGCAGAAGAACCATTGCAAGCTGATGAATGGTTGAGCACGATAGAGCAAAGGTTTGGATTGCTCCGTTTGACTGAGGGTATGAAGGCCACATATGCAGGACACCAGCTCCAAGGCCCTGCAGGCATCTGGTGGACACATCACAAGACCACCTTCCCTGCAAACGTCGAGATAGTTTGGGGTCAGTTTCAGGCAGCTTTCAGAGGACACTTTATTCCTCCTGGTCTCATGGCCATTAAGCATACTGAGTTTATGAAGCTCACCCAAGGCAACAAGAGTCTCAATGAATACCTCCAGGCATTCAACAACCTGGCGAGGTATGCTCCTGAGTTTGTCGATACTGACGCTAAGAGAATAGCTAGCTTCAAGAGGGGACTTTCCCCTAAATTGATGAAGTCAATGGGCAACTGCAAGTGTGTCACCTTCAATGAGTTTATTAGTGACACTCTGACTCAAGAGAACAATGATAAGATATATGCCGCTTCTAAGAACCGCAAAAGAAACTTTGATTCAGGTGCTTCTCAGTCTAAGGCACCAATGATATCCAAGGCCCAGTTATCGTCCACCCAATGCTAATGTCCGTACCACCCACCTCGGAAGAAGAATCAAGCTAAAAACTGGGTTTCAAGGGGTACACAATTTCCTTGCCAAAGAATACTTACAGGTGGCAGCTCAATGTCCCACCACTAACAGGCCGTGTTGGAACTGTAACCAGCCTGGTCATTGGGCAAATAGGTGTCCCCACCCTCCCAAGAATGCTCAAGGAAACGTCCGTCAGGGGCGTGTTCATTACACTACTGTGGAGGAAATTCCTGCTGGTGAAGTGGTCACCATTGGTAAGTTTCTTGTTAATGATCACCTATGTTGTGCTCTTTGATTCGGGTGCTTCACATTCCTTTGTGAGTTCTACTTTTGCATCTAAGCATAAGATGAATGTGATTACAATTGTCAAGGGTGGTTATTGTATTAGTGCTGCTGGGAATAATATCATGACTAACCAAGTAGTAAAAGATGTAAAGCTTGAAATTGGGGATCGAGAGTTTCTTACAGATCTTGTAGTGCTACCGGGGGTAGGAATTGATATAATCCTAGGAATGAAGTGGATGAGTGGGAATGGAGTCTTGATCGATCGTCAACCCGTGTGGTAATGTTGAGGGATCCTGTGGATAAGAAGGGTTTTCTAGTGCGCTTTACCTCGTGATATCTCTCTTCACAATACAGCCAATGCTACCCTAGCCAAAGCCATTGAGGATCTACCAGTTGTCTGTGAGTTTCCAGATGTCTTCCCTGATGACTTGCCTGGATTACCTCCGGACCGCGATGTAGAATTCAAGATAGAACTTATTCCGGTATGGCTCCTATATCTCGAAGGCCCTATAGAATGCCGCCCAATGAGTTGGCTGAACTAAAGAGTCGTTTGAATGAGCTATTGAAGAAAGGTTTGATTCGCCTAGTTCTTCTCCTTGGGGTTGTCCGGCTATCTTTGTGAAGAAGAAGGATGAATCTTTGCGCATGTGCGTAAGATTATCGTCCCCTAAATGCTGTTACCATCAAGAACAAATACCCTCTTCCTCGCATCGATATTCTGTTTGATCAGCTCTCTAAAGCTAAGGTATTCTCCAAGATCGATTTGAGGTCCGGTTATCATCATGATCAAAATTAAATCCTGAAGATATACCTAAGACAGCTTTTCTCTACCCGTTATGGTTTGTTCGAGTACCTTGTCATGTCTTTTGGGTTGACAAATGCTCCAAGCACACTTTATGTACTTGATGAATTCGTATTCATGCCAGAATTGGACAAGTTTGTCATCGTGTTCCTTGATGACATCCTAGTATATTCTCGTAATGAAGAAGAGCATCTTGAACATCCGAGAATTGTCTTAACTCGATTAACGTGACAACCAAACTTTATGCTAAGTTCAACAAGTGTGAATTCGGTTGAACAAGATACCTTTTCTAGGTCATGTGTTATCTGGTGATGGAATTTCGGTGACCCTACGAAGGTGCAAGAAGTCCTTGAGTGGAAGGCACCTACTACGGTCACGAAGTCCGAAGTTTTACGGGTTGGTGGCTATTATCGTCGCTTTATCCCGGATTTCTCAAAAATCGCCAAGCCCATGACTCGCTCTTCGCAGAAAGATGAGAAGTTTGTGTGGACTCCAAAGTGTGAAGAGGCTTTCCACACTTTGCGGACCTTGCTAACCTCTCGCTCTCAGTATTAGCACAACCCCGACATCGAAAAAGCCTTTTGATGTCTATTGTGATGCATGTGGCACCGGTTTGGGGTGTGTTCTTATGCAGAAGGCGAGTAATTGCTTATGCTTCAAGCGCCACTTTCAAAAGCATGAAGTCAACTATCCTACCCATGACTTAGAGTTAGCCGCAGATTGTTCATGCCACGAAGATTTGGAGACATTACTTGGGTAATAATGTGCAACATCTATACCGATCATAAAAGCCTCAAGTACATTTTTACTCAACCCGAGTTGAACATGCGTCAACGGCGCTGGTTAGAATTGATCAAGGACTACAACCTTCAAGTGCACTACCATCCTGGTAAAGCAAATGTGGTTGCTGATGCCTTAAGCAGAAAAAAGCCATTGCAATTCCTTAGTTAGTGAAGACTTTCATCCGTCACACCTCCTTCATCCTGTAGTACTTCACAATATCACTGTGGATTGCTCTCTTAGAAGTCGAATTATCGAACTCCGTAAGACCGATGTGGGTGTGTTTCACATCAAACGGAAAATGAAAGAGAAAGAGACCAAACACTTTAAGGTCGATGACAAAGGAATTCTTTGGTTTAATGATAGACTTGTGGTACCCAAAGATAAAGAACTTAGAAATCAAATTATGGTCAAGCCCATTCTTCTAAGTTGTCCATCCATCCCGGTAGTAGTAAAATGTATCAAGATCTCAAGTCAGATTATTGGTGGACAAAGATGAAGAAAGAAATCGCATGCTTATGTGGCAAGGTGTGATAACTGCTTGCGAGTCAAGGCTATTCACATAAGGCCCGATCACATGCGACCACTCTCTATTCCTGGTTGGAAGTGGGAAGAAATTAGTATGGATTTTATTGTTGGATTACCCACTACCAACAAGGGTTGTGATTCCATCTGGGTTATCGTAGATCGTCTAACTAAATCCGCTCACTTTATTCCGGTCAAGTCTACCTATCATCCTCACAATTATGCTGAGATTTATTTTCAACAAGTGGTACGTCTCCATGGTGTACCCAAATCCATTGTTTCTGATAGAGGACCTCAGTTCACGGCTCGCTTTTGGGAGTGCTTACATCGAATCTTGGCACTCATCTAATCCGCGATTACGCTTATCATCCGCAAAACATCGTGATGATCGAAGGCGTGTTAATCAAATTCTTGAGGACATGCTTAGAGCTTGTCTTATTTCTTGCAAAGGCTCTTGGGAAGACTGGTTACCTCTCGCTGAATTCTCTTATAACAACAGTTATCAAGAGAGTATCAAAATGGCTCCTTTTGAAGCTCTTTATGGCATAGTGTAGAACTCCTTTGAACTGGGTGGAACCCGGGGAAAGAAGATTCTATGGTATTGACTTTGTAAAAGAAGCCGAAGAGCAAGTCCGAACTATACAAAAGAATATGACTGCCGCACAGGCTAGACAAAAGAGCTATGCTGACAAGAGAAGGAAACCTATTGAGTTTGAAGTAGGTGATCATGTTTATCTGAAGGTATCCCCTATGAAAGGAGTCAAGCGTTTTGGAATTAAAAGGAAGCTTGAGCCTCGATATGTTGGACCCTACCGCATTATCGAGAAAAGTGGAAGAGTAGCATATAAGCTCGATCTACCCCGTGAGATGGGAGCTATATTTCCGGTATTCCATGTGTCCCAGCTGAAGAAGTGTCTTCGTATTCCCGAGGAAAGAATAGCAACAAGGAAAGTCAACTTGAAATCTGATCTTTCTTATGAGGAAAAACCCGTGCAAGTTCTGGATACTCAAGAAAGAGTGACTCGTACACGAGTGGTTAAGTTATACAAGGTAGTTTGGAGTAATCATAGTGAACGGGATGCAACTTGGGAGCGGGAAGATTATTTAAAGGAAAATCATCCAACTTTCTATACTAAATGGTACGCTTTCCAAATCTCGGGACGAGATTTTTCTAAGGGGGGAGGGCTGTAACACCCTCGGTGTTTGGCTTCCACTAAGTGCATTTCATTTCATAAACATATGCATCATCTATGCCATCATCGCCATTGTTACTGAAACATGCATGTGCAACAATTTCAACTGTGTATGTTTCATGCTTGATTGTTGTGAATAGTAATGGTGTAACATGTGAATGTAACATGAAACTCTCATACTTGGAAAACATGGCAACATGGTAGTAGTGTGACAAGTATAGTATAACAACAAGGTCACGCAACATGTGGAACATTGTATTGAAACATATGTATGAATTGCTTGGTTTACTTTCTTTATCACATGTGATCAGTAGAAGAGGTATAACAACTTTGGAAAATGGTTGATCATGGTCTGATACACCTTAACTACACTTAGATGACTTGTTTGGACACTGTTCATGTAGGTCAAAATGACAGAATTGCCCTTGAATGGAGGTTTGACTTGAAAGGAACCCTAGAGTGCCACTGTTTGACTGTTTAAAAAGTCCAACTTAGAGGCTTTGCATGGCTGTGCACTCTTTACAAAAGTTGTAGCTAATTTATCAAGGAACAAAAGTTGTTTTATGGTCAACTCATGAAAAGGTCTAGAACATGGTCAAACATGGCCCACAAGTCAGAAGTACATGCTGATTCATACTCAGCAAATTTTTCTAAGTCCTAACGTGCAGTACAGTTTCGTGTACCCATGTTTGGAGCCGTGTATCTCCCGAACTGAGCCACACCAGCTTGAGCTTCAGTGGAAAGAGTTGTAGTTCAAGGATTGATGAACAACTTTGTTAACTACGGCATAGCCTAGATCACTCTGATTAGGAAATAATCTTTGTCAAAGTATCATTTGTCGGGTTTAGAAGGGAACGCTGAATCGAGCTACACAGTGATCAAATTTCAGATTTCAGTCGACGCGTGGGGACACTCGTCGCCGGGCTTGTTGTCATGCAGCCACGCCACCGCGCCTCCCTCGGCATCACAGACGCGCCTTGAAGCCAACCGCGCTACCGTCAAGACGCACTCACCGCCCCATTCACATCTTCTCGCCTCCACCGCACGCCGCGTCGAGAGCTAAGCCGCCGCCATTGCCGATCGAAAGCATCGTAGCTGCTGCTGGCGTGCACGCCACCACCGCAAACGCGCTGCCCGTCCGCCTGTAGCCTCTCCGTGACCTCCTTCACCTCTCACCGGGTCAATCGAGCCTCGGTAGGCGTGATTCGCCGTTCTTCCCCACCGTAGCCATGGCGGAAGTTCGCCGGAGTTGGCGCTCCACGCGCCGCTTGTCCTCGCGCCCTTTCCACCCCTCCCTACCTCGCGCTAGGTCATAGGAACACCACCGGCTCGTGGGTCACCAGTGAGTGGCCGTGTCGCCGCCGATTCGCCGGGCCGGACGCTGCTGCATGGCGTCTTGCCGCCGCGTGCTCGCCGCCACCCTCTAGCCACCGAAATCATTGCAATAGATGGGTCCTCTAGATGCGCATTTGTGTGGGGAACACGACGGTGCCGCGTCGAGTTCGCCGGAGAAGCCACCGGCGGCGAACTAAGCCACCGCCGCCGCCTCCCCTGCTTTCCTTCACGACGAAGGCCCCGTTCGTCGGTCTCTCTCACAACGAGGCGGGAGTCCAGTTCGGTTCGGCCGCTCGTCTTGGGTCATGATTTGTCTTTCATGGGCCGCCAAGACGTGGGCTGGCCCAAATTGTGGTTTGAGTTGTTTTCCTATTTTATTTCGTTTATTTATTTCACAGATTTATGTACATCTTGAAAAATATGTAGCTCCTAGTATATAGATCCAAATGCTATGGTTCCAATTGTGTTGAGTTCATGATAATGTCTAGTATTTAACAAAAATATTATATGAGCACTTGTTTTAGAAAAATTGGATGAATTAAATAGGAGTTTGAAATGTGTTTTTAGAAGCATGCAAACTTGTTTGAATTTTATCTTGAGTTTCTGTGGTCCAAAAATTATGAAATTTTGTGGGCAGTCTGTTATTGCTGATGTGAAGCTCTGGTAAAAATTTTAGAACTAGTACATGTATAGTTTTTAAGTTATAGAATTTCCTTTTATTAATAAGTGGATCTTGTGTGAATTTTCATAATTTTTCTATAGATCCAGTGGAGGTAAAATTTTATGGGTGCTATTCTTATGCTAGAAGGATGCTAGGAAAAATGGGAAATCTGTTGCTTGACACTTTTTAATAAGGTTTCCTAATTATGCTAGAAATAGACATGGCATCTGTTATTTTGGATACAGCAAGTTATGTTGGTCCAATGGCTTTAAAATTTTTATGGTAGTCTATGTGCAGCATGAGGTAGCTACTGTAATTTTTGTAGATTTTTATGAATAGTTTTACTATATATTGCTTAAATCACCTAATTAACTAAATAAATTGGAAAAGGATATTAAATAATTTATTTAGAAGCTAGCACTATACTTTCCGATGTTTCTTAGATATGAAAAACAAGTTGGTAAACTTGGTTTGGTCAAATTAGGCTTTTGCACCATCATTAAATGATTAAGTTAGCAACCCCGTCATTCTGGACAGATTCTAGGTCTACTGGAATTTGATTTGGTTAACTTCAGAATCATGCCTTGATGTTTACAAATGAATTGTAGAGAATTTCATAAGCTTTCCAGAATGTCCTCTTGCAAGTCATTTGGATTTATAAAACTCTGGTTATGATAAAATTAAGTTACTACTTGTTGCATATGAAGCTTTAACTGTTATTTCAAGTATGCCTTTACTATTCTAAGTTCATGGTACTGTTCCTAGGTGTTAGGCCTTTAACTGAAGATGAGCATCTTTATCTTAGGTTATGCAAGTTAGGTAAGTTGCTCTTGTTATTTAAGTTAAGTTGGATACATGCTTAAAGTGATTTGAATAGAACTAGTTACTTTCGAAACGCGAGGTCCAAAGTGATGTTTTCGTAAACACCCATTGTGATTCATTCATCATGAGCATCATGTCATTCCTTATGCATTCATGATATTTATCTTGTGCATCGGCATGCAATAGGTGTACCGGAAGGAGTAACCCTGCTGGAATTGAGGAACCGAGCGAGCAAAGCAGCAGCACCGACGCCGGGAGATTCGTGGAGGAGCGACCTTCGGGAGAAGTGCCGACGAGGTCGCCGTTGAGTGCCCTCGACCACCGTCCTTGCAACTTCGTGAAAGGCAAGCCCTTAGCATATTAAGCCTCCTATTTTCCGAACTGCGATTCTGATATTATTATTATATTTGTTGCATTAAGTTTAGGTGTTGGATGCAAACACTTGCTTTGCATTGGTTACCTATTCCTTGTCCGGATATTGTTACCCCAAATCCTATGTAGCTCAAAGGGCTCGAGTAGTGCTTAGCCCCTGCTTAAACGCGTAGAAGTCGGGTGATTTCTGTCACCGCGAGATATAGGAAGATACATGTGGCACGGTTGGCTATATTTGCTATCGTGGAAAAGAACCAGTCTTAATATGAAATGAAGACCGGACGGAGGCTTGCCGGTTTGCAGTGACTCCGTCTGTGTCGCTTAAGGACCGATTCTTGGAGCCTTTCCTGTTCATGTTGAACGATGCCTCTCTCTTAGTTGGTCGGTCCGGAGACCGACCACGGCCGAGTAGCTCACCTCGGCCGGGAGTCGATAAGTATAAAGTGCGCCTCGGAAGGGAGCCGTGGGCGTGAGTCCAAGGCGGCAGGTGATTTAAAAGTCCCGATCGTCCCGGCGGAATGGGTAATCCCCGAGAGTCTTGCGCCGATCGAACCCGCGAATTTGGTTCTGAGATGTTCCAAAGGTGACCCACGGCTACCCTTGCAAAGTATGCCAGGTGAGAGTTAGGAATACCCCTCACCTGAGTTGTAATTCGATTCGAATCGCCGCCTCTCTCCGGTTAGTGAGAACTTGACGGGCTTATCTCCAATGTAGATACACTTAATACTTAATGGTTCGGAAATGATGATATGATGATGCCACTTTATTATACCGCTATGGTTAATATTGTTTGCTCCTAATAAGTGAGTGCTCTAGTACAAAAGCTAATCTAGTGGACGTGTAAATGATGATAAGCTTGATGCTAAGTTTAAATGGGTTACTATGCTCATAAGCTCTTTTATGCAAATGTGCCAAGCTAGCCCACCAAAAGCCTTGCATGATCCTTGGTGTCTTTTATTTCTGATTTTTTGTCGGGTAAGTCTAGTGAGTACCTTCTCGTACTCGTGGTTTATTTCCCACCGCTGCGTGATGACCGGTTCTTCTTTGGTTGTTGCAAGCCTTCTCCCCTGCTTTGGGATGAAGACTAGACCGTTAGGCGCGGTCTCTACTAGTTCTCGTGCACGATAATGCTTTTGTGGGACATGACTCGATCCGGCAATGTAATTGAAACTATGAAGTTATGTACTAAACTATGTTGCTTCCGCACACTCAAACTTGGTTTGTAATATTTTATTTGAACTCTGATGGATGTAATCCGAATGCTACTTGTGAAATGTTGTAACGAATGATGTGTTGTGTTGAATCATTACGATCTTGGTTTGTATGTCGAGAGTTGGTTGAAATCCTTCGTGATTTCCGGACTACCGGGATTATGGGAGCTTAAGTACAGGAATTTGATCGCTTCGGTGATTGTTTTTGTACTTACGTTCTTATGATTTGGTCGGTTCTGTTACATGAAACCTCACTTGTTTCCTTACAGAGATAGTGTTAGTCTCGGTGCAAGATAGGTGCACGATTTAAGCCAAACGTACCATCAGCATAGAAATTGTTTTGGACGCACCCGATGGTACTCCTAGGTGACGTGGGTCATGTGGAATCTCACTTCCTTTCCGTTTGGAGACAGTGTTAGTGTCGGTGCAAGATAGGTGCATGGTTTGTGCTAGATTTACCATAGGCTTACAAATCATTTTGGACGCACCCGATGGTACAACTACATTACGAGGCTCAAGTGGAAGCTCGCTTCGGTCCGTTTGGAGAAAGTGCTAATCTTGACGCAAGATAGGTGCACGGTTTGCGTCGAACATACTATTGGCTCGGAAATCATTTTGGACGCACCCGATGGAACTCCTAGGTGATGTGGGTTATGTGGAATCTCACTTCTTTTTCGTTTGGAGACAGTGTTAGTGTCGGTGCAAGATAGGTGCATGGTTTGCGCTAGATGTACCATAGGCTTACAAATCATTTTTGGACGCAAGATAGGTATAGAGGCTCAAGTGGAAGGTCGCTCAAATCCGCTTTGGAGAAAGTGCTAATCTTGACAAAAGATAGGTGCACGGTTTGCGTCGAACATACTATTGGCTCGTAAATGATTTTGGACGCACCCAATGGAACTCCTAGGTGACGTGGGTCATGTGGAACCTCACTTGTTTCCTTACAGAGATAGTGTTAGTCTCGGTGCAAGATAGTTGCACGATTTGCGCCAAACGTACCATCAGCTTAGAAATTGTTTTGGACGCACCCGATGGTACTCCTAGGTGACGTGGGTCATATGGAATCTCAATTCTCTCCGCTTGGGAGACAAAGTGTTGGTGTCGGTGCAAGATAGGTGCATGGTTTGCGCTCGATGTACTATAGGCTTACAAATTGTTTTGGACACACCCAATGGTACCACTAGGTGACGAGGCCCAGATGGAAGCTCGTTTCGACCTTTCGAACATAGTGCTAATCCTGATGCAAGATAGGTGCACGGTTTGCGACGAACGTACCATAGGATCATAAATCAATTTGGACGCACCCGATGGAACTCCTAGGTGACGTGGGTCATGTAGAATCTCACTTCCTTTCCGTTTGGAGAGAGTGTTAGTGTCGGTGCAAGATTGGTGCATGGTTTGCGCTAGATGTACCATAGGCTTAAAAATCATTTTGGATGCACCCGATGGTACAACGAGGTTACGAGGCTCAAGGGGAAGCTTGCTTCAGTCCGTTTGGAGAAAGTGCTAATCTTGACAAAAGATAGGTGCACGGTTTGCGTCGAACATACTATTGGCTCAGAAATCATTTTGGACGCACCCGATGGAACTCCTAGGTGTCGTGGGTCATGTGGAACCTCAGTTGTTTCCTTACAGAGATAGTGTTAGTCTCGGTGCAAGATAGGTGCACGATTTGCGCCAAACGTATTCATCATCACTTAGAAATTGTTTTGGACGCACCCGATGGTACTCCTAGGTGGCGTGGGTCAAATCGAATCTCACTTCTCTCCGTTTAGAGACAGTGTTAGTGTCGGTGCAAGATAGGTGCACGGTTTGCGCTAGATGTACTATAGGCTTACAAATTGTTTTGGGCACACCCAATGGTACCACTAGGTGACGAGCCTCAGATGGAAGCTCGTTTCGGCCCATTTGGAGACTGTGCCAATCTTGACGCAAGATAGGTGCACGGTTTATGCTTAACGTACTATAGGCTCGGCAATCGCTTTTGATGCACCCGATGGAACGCCTAGGTGACGTGGGTCTTGTGGAATCTCGCCTTTCCGTTTGGATGCAGGGTTAGTCTCGGTGCAAGATAGGTGCATGGTTTGCGCTGGACGTACCATAGGCTCATAAATCATTTTGGACGCACTCGATGGTACCACTAGGTAACGAGGCTCAAGTGGGAGATCGCTTCGCCTTTCTTGATATATAGTGCTAATCTTGACGCAAGATAGGTGCATGGATTGCGCTGAACGTACCATAGGATCGAAACCATTTTGGACGCACCGATGGAACTCCTAGGTGACGTGGGTCTTGTGGAATCTCGCTTCTTTCCGTTTGGAGACATTGTTAGTGTCGATGCAAGATAGGTACATGGTTTGCACTAGATGTACCATAGGCTCAGAAATCATTTTGGACGCACTCGATGGTACCACTAGGTAACGAGGCTCAAGTGGAAGATCGTTTCGGCCTTTCGGACATATAGTGCTAATCCTGACGCAAGACAGGTGCACGGTTTGCGTTGAACGTACCATAACATCGGAAACCATTTTTGACGCACCCGATGGAACTCCTAGGTGACGTGGGTCATGTGGAATCTCGGTTCCTTTCCGTTTGGAGACAGTGTTAGTGTCGGTGCAAGATAGGTGCATGGTTTGCGCTAGATGTACCATAGGCTTACAAATCGTTTTGGATGCACCTGATGGTACAACTAGGTTATGAGGCTCAAGTGGAAGCTCGCTTCGGTCCATTTGGAGAAAGTGCTAATCCTGACGCAAGATAGGTGCACGGTTTGCGTCGAACATACTATTGGCTCGGAAATCATTTTGGACGCACCCGATAGAACTCCTAGGTGACGTGGGTCATGTGGAACCTCACTTGTTTCCTTTCGGAGACAGTGTTAGTGTCGGTGTAAGATAGGTGCACGGTTTGCGCCAAACGTACCATCAGCTTAGAAATCATTTTGGACGCACCCGATGGTACTCCTAGGTGACGTGGGTCATGTGGAATCTCACTTCTCTCCGTTTGGAGACAGTGTTAGTGTCGGTGCAAGATAGGTGCATGGTTTGCGCTAGATGTACCATAGGCCTACAAATCGTTTTGGACACACCCAATGGTACCACTAGGTGACGAGGCTCAGGTGGAAGCTCGTTTCGGCCCGTTTGGAGACTGTGCCAATCTTGACGCAAGATAGGTGCACGGTTTGCGTCGAACGTACCATAGGCTCGGCAATCGTTTTGGATGCACCCGATGGAATGCCTAGGTGACGTGGGTCATGCGGAATCTCACTTCTTTCTGTTTGGATGCAGGGTTAGTCTCGGTGCAAGATAGGTGCATGGTTTGCGCTGGACGTACCATAGGCTCATAAATCATTTTGGACGCACTCGATGGTACCACTAGGTAACGAGGCTCAAGTGGAAGATCATTTCGGCCTTTCGGACATATAGTGCTAATCTTGACGCAAGATAGGTGCACGGTTTGTGTGGAACGTACCATAAGATCGGAAACCATTTTTGACGCACCCGATGGAACTCCTAGGTGACGTGGGTCATGCGGAATCTCGCTTCTTTCTGTTTGGAGACATTGTTAGTGTCGATGCAAGATAGGTGCATGGTTTGCACTAGATGTACCATAGGCTCAGAAATCATTTTGGACGCACTCGATGGTACCAACAGGTGACGAGGCTCTAGTGGAAGCTCGTTTCGGCCTTTCGAACATAGTGCTAATCCTGATGCAAGATAGGTGCACGGTTTGCGATGAACATACCACAAGATCATAAATGAATTTGGACGCACCCGATGGAACTCCTAGGTGACGTGGGTCATGTGGAATCTCACTTCCTTTCCGTTTGGAGACAGTGTTAGTGTCGGTGCAAGATAGGTGCATGGTTTGCGCTAGATGTACCATAGGCTTACAAATCGTTTTGGATGCACCCGATGGTACAACTAGATTACGAGGCTCAAGTGGAAGCTAGCTTCGGTCCGTTTGGAGAAAGTGCTAATCCTAACGCAAGATCGGTGCACGGTTTGCGTCGAATATACTATTGGCTTGGAAATCATTTTGGACGCACCCGATAGAACTCCTAGGTGACGTGGGTCCTGTGGAACCTCTCTTGTTTCCTTTCAGAGACAGTGTTAGTGTCGGTGTAAGATAGGTGCATGGTTTGCGCCAAACGTACCATCAGCTTAGAAATCATTTTGGACGCACCCGATGGTACTCCTAGGTGACGTGGGAAATGTGGAATCTCACTTCTCTCCGTTTGGAGACAGTGTTAGTGTCGGTGCAAGATAGGTGCATGGTTTGCGCTAGATGTACCATAGGCCTACAAATCGTTTTGGACACACCCAATGGTACCACTAGGTGACGAGGCTCAGGTGGAAGCTCGTTTCGGCCCGTTTGGAGACTGTGCCAATCTTGACGCAAGATAGGTGCACGGTTTGCGTCGAACGTACCATAGGCTCGGCAATCATTTTGGATGCACCCGATGGAACGCCTAGGTGACGTGGGTCATGTGGAATCTCACTTCTTTCCGTTTGGATGCAGGGTTAGTCTCGGTGCAAGATAGGTGCATGGTTTGCGCTGGACGTACCATAGGCTCATAAATCATTTTGGACGCACTCGATGGTACCACTAGGTAACGAGGCTCAAGTGGGAGATCGTTTCGGCCTTTCAGACATATAGTGCTAATCTTGACGCAAGATAGGTGCATGGTTTGCGTTGAACGTACCATAGGATCGGAAACCATTTTGGACGCACCCGATGGAACTCCTAGGTGACGTGGGTCATGTGGAATCTCGGTTCCTTTCCGTTTGGAGACAGTGTTAGTGTCGGTGCAAGATAGGTGCATGGTTTGCGCTAGATGTACCATAGGCTTACAAATCGTTTTGGATGCACCCGATGGTACAACTAGGTTATGAGGCTCAAGTGGAAGCTCGCTTCGGTCCGTTTGGAGAAAGTGCTAATCCTGACGCAAGATAGGTGCCCGGTTTGCGTCGAACATACTATTGGCTCGGAAATCATTTTGGACGCACCCGATAGAACTCCTAGGTGACGTGGGTCATGTGGAACCTCACTTGTTTCCTTTCAGAGATAGTGTTAGTGTCGGTGTAAGATAGGTGCACGGTTTGCGCCAAATGTACCATCAGCTTAGAAATCATTTTGGACGCACCCGATGGTACTCCTAGGTGACGTGGGTCTTGTGGAATCTCACTTCTCTCCGTTTGGAGACAGTGTTAGTGTCGGTGCAAGATAGGTGCATGGTTTGCGCTAGATGTACCATAGGCCTACAAATCGTTTTGGACACACCCAATGGTACCACTAGGTGACGAGGCTCAGGTGGAAGCTCGTTTCGGCCCGTTTGGAGACTGTGCCAATCTTGACGCAAGATAGGTGCACGGTTTGCGTCGAACGTACCATAGGCTCGGCAATCATTTTGGATGCACCCGATGGAACTCCTAGGTGACATGGGTCATGTGGAATCTCACTTCTTTCTGTTTGGAGGCAGGGTTAGTGTCGGTGCAAGATAGGTGCATGGTTTGCGCTGGACGTACCATAGGCTCATAAATCATTTTGGACGCACTCGATGGTACCACTAGGTAACGAGGCTCAAGTGGAAGATCGTTTCGGCCTTTTGGACATATAGTGCTAATCTTGACGCAAGATAGGTGCACGGTTTGCGTTGAACGTACCATAAGATCGGAAACCATTTTTGACGCACCCGATGGAACTCCTAGGTGACGTGGGTCATGCGGAATCTCGCTTCTTTCCGTTTGGAGACGTTGTTAGTGTCGATGCAAGATAGGTGCATGGTTTGCGCTGGACGTACCATAGGCTCATAAATCATTTTGGACGCACTCGATGGTACCACTAGGTAACGAGGCTCAAGTGGGAGATCGTTTCGGCCCTTCAGACATATAGTGCTAATCTTGACGCAAGATAGGTGCATGGTTTGCGTTGAACGTACCATAGGATCGGAAACCATTTTGGACGCACCCGATGGAACTCCTAAGTGACGTAGGTCATGTGGAATCTCGGTTCCTTTCCATTTGGAGACAGTGTTAGTGTCGGTGCAAGATAGGTGCATGGTTTGCGCTAGATGTACCATAGGCTTACAAATCGTTTTGGATGCACCCGATGGTACAACTAGGTTATGAGGCTCAAGTGGAAGCTCGCTTCGGTCCGTTTGGAGAAAGTGCTAATCCTGATGCAAGATAGGTGCACGGTTTGCGTCGAACATACTATTGGCTCGAGAAATCATTTTGGACGCACCCGATAGAACTCCTAGGTGACGTGGGTCATATGGAATCTCACTTCTTTCCGTTAGGATGCAGGGTTAGTCTCGGTGCAAGATAGGTGCATGGTTTGCGCTGGACGTATCATAGGCTCATAAATCATTTTGGACGCACTCGATGGTACCACTAGGTAACGAGGCTCAAGTGGGAGATCGTTTCGGCCTTTCAGACATATAGTGCTAATCTTGACGCAAGATAGGTGCATGGTTTGCGTTGAACGTACCATAGGATCGGAAACCATTTTGGACGCACCCGATGGAACTCCTAGGTGACGTGGGTCATGTGGAATCTCGCTTCTTTCCGTTTGGAGACATTGTTAGTGTCGATGCAAGATAGGTGCATGGTTTGCACTAGATGTACCATGGGCTCAGAAATCATTTTGGACGCACTCGACGGTACCAACAGGTGACGAGGCTCGAGTGGAAGCTCGTTTTGGCCTTTCGAACATAGTGCTAATCCTGATGCAAGATAGGTGCACGGTTTGCGACGAACATACCACAAGATCATAAATGAATTTGGACGCACCCGATGGAACTCCTAGGTGACGTGGGTCATGTGGAATCTCACTTCCTTTTCGTTTGGAGACAGTGTTAGTGTCGGTGCAAGATAGGTGCATGGTTTGCGCTAGATGTACCATTGGCTTACAAATCGTTTTGGATGCACCCGATGGTACAACTAGGTTACGAGGCTCAAGTGGAAGCTCGCTTCGGTCCGTTTGGAGAAAGTGCTAATCCTAACGCAAGATAGGTGCACGGTTTGCGTCGAACATACTATTGGCTCGGAAATCATTTTGGACGCACCCGATAGAACTCCTAGGTGACGTGGGTCATGTGGAACCTCACTAGTTTCCTTTCAGAGACAGTGTTAGTGTCGGTGTAAGATTGGTGCACGGTTTGCGCCAAACGTACCATCAGCTTAGAAATCATTTTGGACGCACCCGATGGTACTCCTAGGTGACGTGGGTCATGTGGAATCTCACTTCTCTCCGTTTGGAGACAGTGTTAGTGTCGGTGCAAGATAGGTGCATGGTTTGCGCTAGATGTACCATAGGCCTACAAATCGCTTTTGGACACACCCAATGGTACCACTAGGTGACGAGGCTCGTGGAAGCTCGCTTCGGCCCGCTTTGGAGATAAGTGCCAATCTTGACGCAAGATAAGTGCACGGTTTGGCGCCGAACGCACCATAGGCTCGGCAATCATTTTGGATGCACCCGATGGAACTCCTAGGTGACGTGGGTCATGTGGAATCTCACTTCTTTCCGTTTGGAGGCAGGGTTAGTGTCGGTGCAAGATAGGTGCATGGTTTGCGCTGGACGTACCATAGGCTCATAAATCATTTTGGACGCACTCGATGGTACCACTAGGTAACGAGGCTCAAGTGGAAGATCGTTTCGGCCTTTCGGACATATAGTGCTAATCCCGACGCAAGATAGGTGCACGGTTTGCGTTGAACGTACCATAAGATCGGAAACCATTTTTGACGCACCCGATGGAACTCCTAGGTGACGTGGGTCATGCGGAATCTCGCTTCTTTCCGTTTGGAGACATTGTTAGTGTCGATGCAAGATAGGTGCATGGTTTGCACTAGATGTACCATAGGCTCAGAAATCATTTTGGACGCACTCGATGGTACAAACAGGTGACGAGGCTCGAATGGAAGCTCGTTTCGGCCTTTCGAACAGAGTGCTAATCCTGATGCAAGATAGGTCCACGGTTTGCGATGAACATACCACAAGATCATAAATGAATTTGGACGCACCCGATGGAACTCCTAGGTGACGCGGGTCATGTGGAATCTCACTTCCTTTTCGTTTGGAGACAGTGTTAGTGTCGGTGCAAGATAGGTGCATGGTTTGCGCTAGATGTACCACAGGCTTACAAATTGTTTTGGATGCACCCGATGGTACAACTAGGTTACGAGGCTCAAGTGGAAGCTCGCTTCGTCCGCTTTGGAGAAAGTGCTAATCTTCATGCAAGATAGGTGCACGGTTTGCGCGCCGAACATACTATTGGCTCATAAAATCATTTTGGACGCACCCGATGGAACTCCTAGGTGACGCGGGTCATGTGGAATCTCACTTCCTTTCCGCTTGGAGACAGTGTTAGTGTCGGTGCAAGATAGGTGCATGGTTTGTGCTAGATGTACCATAAGATTACAAATCGCTTTTGGATGCACCCGATGGTACAACTAGGTTACGAGGCTCAAGTGGAAGCTCGCTTTGGTCCGTTTGGAGAAAGTGCTAATCTTCATGCAAGATAGGTGCACGGTTTGCGCCGAACATACTATTGGCTCGGAAATCATTTTGGACGCACCCGATGGAACTCCTAGGTGACGTGGGTCATGTGGAACCTCACTTGTTTCCTTTCGGAGACAGTATAGTTAGTGTCGGTGCAAGATAGGTGCACGGTTTATGCCAAACGCATACCATCAGGCTAGAAATCATTTTGGACGCACCCTGATGGTACTCCTAGGTGACGTGGGTCATGTGGAATCTCACTTCTCTCCGCTTGGAGACAAAGTGTTAGTGTCGGTGCAAGATAGGTGCATGGTTTGCGCTAGATGTACCATAGGCCTACAAATCGCTTTTGACACACCCAATGGTACCACTAGGTGACGAGGCTCGTGTGGAAGCTCGCGTTCGCCCGCTTTGGAGATCGTGCTAATCTTGACGCAAGATAGGTGCACGGTTTGCGCGTTTAACGTACCATAGGCTCGGCAATCATTTTGGATGCACCCGATGAAACTCCTAGGTGACGTGGGTCATGTGGAATCTCACTTCTTTCCGCTTTGGCTTACGGCGTGGTTAGTGTCGGTGCAAGATAGGTGCATGGTTTGCGCGCCGGACGTACCATAGGCTCATAAATCATTTTGGACGCACTTTTCGATGGTACCACTAGGTAACGAGGCTCAAGTGGAAGATCGCTTCGCCTTTCGGACATATAGTGCTAATCTCGACGCAAGATAGGTGCACGGGTTTGCGCTTGAACGCACTATAAGATCGGAAACCATTTTTGACGCACCGATGGAACTCCTAGGTGACGTGGGTCATGTGGAATCTCGCTTCTTTCCGTTTGGAGACATTGTTAGTGTCGATGCAAGATAGGTGCATTGTTTGCGCTAGACGTACCATAGGCTCATAAATCATTTTGGACGCACTCGATGGTACCACTAGGTGACGAGGCTCAAGTGGGAGCTCGCTTTGCCCTTTCACATATAGTGCTAACCTTGACGCAAGATAGGTGCATGGTTTGCGTTGAACGTACCATAGGATCGGAAACCATTTTGGACGCACCCGATGGAACTCCTAGGTGACGTGGGTCATGTGGAATCTCGGTTCCTTTCCGTTTGGAGACAGTGTTAGTGTCGGTGCAAGATAGGTGCATGGTTTGCGCTAGATGTACCATAGGCTTACAAATCGTTTTGGATGCACCCGATGGTACAACTAGGTTATGAGGCTCAAGTGGAAGCTCGCTTCGGTCCGTTTGGAGAAAGTGCTAATCCTAACGCAAGATAGGTGCACGGTTTGCGTCGAACATACTATTGGCTCGGAAATCATTTTGGACGCACCCGATAGAACTCCTAGGTGACGTGGGTCATGTGGAACCTCACTTGTTTCCTTTCAGAGACAGTGTTAGTGTCGGTGTAAGATAGGTGCACGGTTTGCGCCAAACGTACCATCAGCTTAGAAATCATTTTGGACGCACCCGATGGTACTCCTAGGTGACGTGGGTCATGTGGAATCTCACTTCTCTCCGTTTGGAGACAGTGTTAGTGTCGGTGCAAGATAGGTGCATGGTTTGCGCTAGATGTACTATTGGCCTACAAATCGTTTTGGACACACCCAATGGTACCACTAGGTGACGAGGCTCAGATGGAAGCTCGTTTCGGCCCATTTGGAGACTGTGCCAATCTTGACGCAAGATAGGTGCACGGTTTGCGTCGAACGTACCATAGGCTCGGCAATCATTTTGGATGCACCCGATGGAACTCCTAGGTGACGTGGGTCATGTGGAATCTCACTTCTTTCTGTTTGGAGGCAGGGTTAGTGTCGGTGCAAGATAGGTGCATGGTTTGCGCTGGACGTACCATAGGCTCATAAATCATTTTGGACGCACTCGATGGTACCACTAGGTAACGAGGCTCAAGTGGAAGATCGCTTCGCCTTTCGACATATAGTGCTAATCCCAACGCAAGATAGGTGCACGTTTTATGCTGAACGCACCATAAGATCGGAAACCATTTTTGACGCACCCGATGGAACTCCTAGGTGACGTGGGTCATGCGGAATCTCGCTTCTTTCCGCTTTGGAGACATTGTTAGTGTCGATGCAAGATAGGTGCATGGTTTGCACTAGATGTACCATAGGCTCGTAAATCATTTTGGACGCACTCGATGGTACAAACAGGTGACGAGGCTCGAATGGAAGCTCGTTTCGGCCTTTCGAACATAGTGCTAATCCTGATGCAAGATAGGTCCACGGTTTGCGATGAACATACCACAAGATCATAAATGAATTTGGACGCACCCGATGGAACTCCTAGGTGACGCGGGTCATGTGGAATCTCACTTCCTTTCCGTTTGGAGACAGTGTTAGTGTCGGTGCAAGATAGGTGCATGGTTTGCGCTAGATGTACCACAGGCTTACAAATCGTTTTGGATGCACCCGATGGTACAACTAGGTTACGAGGCTCAAGTGGAAGCTCGCTTCGGTCCGTTTGGAGAAAGTGCTAATCTTCATGCAAGATAGGTGCACGGTTTGCGCCGAACATACTATTGGCTCGGAAATCATTTTGGACGCACCCGATGGAACTCCTAGGTGACGCGGGTCATGTGGAATCTCACTTCCTTTCCGTTTGGAGACAGTGTTAGTGTCGGTGCAAGATAGGTGCATGGTTTGCGCTAGATGTACCACAGGCTTACAAATCGTTTTGGATGCACCCGATGGTACAACTAGGTTACGAGGCTCAAGTGGAAGCTCGCTTCGGTCCGTTTGGAGAAAGTGCTAATCTTCATGCAAGATAGGTGCACGGTTTGCGCCGAACGTACTATTGGCTCGGAAATCATTTTGGACGCACCCGATGGAACTCCTAGGTGACGTGGGTCATGTGGAACCTCACTTGTTTCCTTTCAGAGACAGTGTTAGTGTCGGTGTAAGATAGGTGCACGGTTTGCGCCAAACGTACCATCAGCTTAGAAATCATTTTGGACGCACCCGATGGTACTCCTAGGTGACGTGGGTCATGTGGAATCTCACTTCTCTCCGTTTGGAGACAGTGTTAGTGTCGGTGCAAGATAGGTGCATGGTTTGCGCTAGATGTACCATAGGCCTACAAATCGTTTTGGACACACCCAATGGTACCACTAGGTGACGAGGCTCAGGTGGAAGCTCGTTTCGGCCCGTTTGGAGACTGTGCCAATCTTGACGCAAGATAGGTGCACGGTTTGCGTCGAACGTACCATAGGCTCGGCAATCATTTTGGATGCACCCGATGAAACTCCTAGGTGACGTGGGTCATGTGGAATCTCACTTCTTTCTGTTTGGCGGCAGGGTTAGTGTCGGTGCAAGATAGGTGCATGGTTTGCGCTGGACGTACCATAGGCTCATAAATCATTTTGGACGCACTCGATGGTACCACTAGGTAACGAGGCTCAAGTGGAAGATCGTTTCGGCCTTTCGGACATATAGTGCTAATCCTGACGCAAGATAGGTGCACGGTTTGCGTTGAACGTACCATAAGATCGGAAACCATTTTTGACGCACCCGATGGAACTCCTAGGTGACGTGGGTCATGCGGAATCTCGCTTCTTTCCGTTTGGAGACATTGTTAGTGTCGATGCAAGATAGGTGCATTGTTTGCGCTGGACGTACCATAGGCTCATAAATCATTTTGGACGCACTCGATGGTACCACTAGGTGACGAGGCTCAAGTGGGAGCTCGTTTCGGCCTTTTAGACATATAGTGCTAACCTTGACGCAAGATAGGTGCGTGGTTTGCGTTGAACGTACCATAGGATCGGAAACCATTTTTGACGCACCCGATGGAACTCCTAGGTGACGTGGGTCATGTGGAATCTCGGTTCCTTTCCGTTTGGAGACAGTGTTAGTGTCGGTGCAAGATAGGTGCATGGTTTGCGCTAGATGTACCATAGGCTTACAAATCGTTTTGGATGCACCCGACGGTACAACTAGGTTATGAGGCTCAAGTGGAAGCTCGCTTCGGTCCGTTTGGAGAAAGTGCTAATCCTAACGCAAGATAGGTGCACGGTTTGCGCGCTTAACATACTATTGGCTCGAAATCATTTTGGACGCACCCGATAGAACTCCTAGGTGACGTGGGTCATGTGGAACCTCACTTGTTTCCTTTCGGAGATAGTGTTAGTGTCGGTGTAAGATAGGTGCACGGTTTGCGCCAAACGTATCATCAGCTTAGAAATCATTTTGGACGCACCTGATGGTACTCCTAGGTGACGTGGGTCATGTGGAATCTCACTTCTCCCGCTTGGAGACAGTGTTTAGTGTCGTGCAAGATAGGTGCATGGGTTGCGCTTAGATGTACTATTGGCCTACAAATTGTTTTGGACACACCCAATGGTACCACTAGGTGACGAGGCTCGTGATGGAAGCTCGTTTCGGCCCATTTGGAGATCGTGCCAATCTTGACGCAAGATAGGTGCACGGTTTGCGCCGAACGTACTATAGGCTCGCAAATCATTTTGGATGCACCCGATGGAACGCCTAGGTAACGTGGGTCATGTGGAATCTCACTTCTTTCCGCTTTGGATGCGTGGTTGTTTTCGTTCAAGATTAGTTGCTGGTTTGCGCTGGAACGTACAATGGGCTATAAAATCATTTTGGACGACTCGATGGTACCACTAGGTAACGAGGCTCAAGTGGGAGATCATTTCGCCTTTCGGACATATAGTGCTAATCTTGACGCAAAATAGGTGCATGGTTTGGCGCTGAACGTACCATAGGATCGGAAACCATTTTGGACGCACCGATGGAACTCCTAGGTGACGTGGGTCATGTGGAATCTCGCTTCTTTCCGTTTGGAGACATTGTTAGTGTCGATGCAAGATAGGTGCATGGTTTGCACTGGATGTACCATGGGCTCAGAAATCATTTTGGACGCACTCGATGGTACCAACAGGTGACGAGGCTCGAGTGGAAGCTCGTTTTGGCCTTTCGAACATAGTGCTAATCCTGATGCAAGATAGGTGCACGGTTTGCGACGAACATACCACAAGATCATAAATGAATTTGGACGCACCCGATGGAACTCCTAGGTGACGTGGGTCATGTGGAATCTCACTTCCTTTCCGTTTGGAGACAGTGTTAGTGTCGGTGCAAGATAGGTGCATGGTTTGCGCTAGGTGTACCATTGGCTTACAAATCGTTTTGGATGCACCCAATGGTACAACTAGGTTACGAGGCTCAAGTGGAAGCTCGCTTCGGTCCGTTTGGAGAAAGTGCTAATCCTAACGCAAGATAGGTGCACGGTTTGCGTCGAACATATTATTGGCTCGGAAATCATTTTGGACGCACCCGATAGAACTCCTAGGTGACGTGGGTCATGTGGAACCTCACTTGTTTCCTTTCAGAGACAGTGTTAGTGTCGGTGTAAGATAGGTGCAAGGTTTGCGCCAAACGTACCATCAGCTTAGAAATCATTTTTGACGCACCCGATGGTACTCCTAGGTGACGTGGGTAATGTGGAATCTCACTTCTCTCCGTTTGGAGACAGTGTTAGTGTCGGTGCAAGATAGGTACATGGTTTGCGCTAGATGTACCATAGGCCTACAAATTGTTTTGGACACACCCAATGGTACCACTAGGTGACGAGGCTCAGGTGGAAGCTCGTTTCGGCCCGTTTGGAGACTGTGCCAATCTTGACGCAAGATAGGTGCATGGTTTGCGTCGAACGTACCATAGGCTCGGCAATCGTTTTGGATGCACCCGATGGAACTCCTAGGTGACGTGGGTCATGTGGAATCTCACTTCTTTCTGTTTGGAGGCAGGGTTAGTGTCGGTGCAAGATAGGTGCATGGTTTGCGCTGGACGTACCATAGGCTCATAAATCATTTTGGACGCACTCGATGGTACCACTAGGTAACGAGGCTCAAGTGGAAGATCGTTTCGGCCTTTCGGACATATAGTGCTAATCCTGACGCAAGATAGGTGCACGGTTTGAGTTGAACGTACCATAAGATCGGAAACCATTTTTGACGCACCCGATGGAACTCCTAGGTGACGTGGGTCATGCGGAATCTCGCTTCTTTCCGTTTGGAGACATTGTTAGTGTCGATGCAAGATAGGTGCATGGTTTGCACTAGATGTACCATAGGCTCAGAAATCATTTTGGACGCACTCGATGGTACCAACAGGTGACGAGGCTCGAGTGGAAGCTCGTTTCGGCCTTTCGAACATAGTGCTAATCCTGATGCAAGATAGGTGCACGGTTTGCGATGAACATACCACAAGATCATAAATGAATTTGAACGCACCCGATGGAACTCCTAGGTGACGTGGGTCATGTGGAATCTCGGTTCCTTTCCGTTTGGAGACAGTGTTAGTGTCGGTGCAAGATAGGTGCATGGTTTGCGCTAGATGTACCATAGGCTTACAAATCGTTTTGGATGCACCCGATGGTACAACTAGGTTATGAGGCTCAAGTGGAAGCTCGCTTCGTCCGCTTGGAGAAAGTGCTAATCTTAATGCAAGATAGGTGCACGGTTTGCGCCGAACATACTATTGGCTCGAAATCATTTTGGACGCACCGATAGAACTCCTAGGTGACGTGGGTCATGTGGAACCTCACTTGTTTCCTTTCGAGAGATGCAGTTAGTGTCGGTGTAAGATAGGTGCACGGTTTGCGCCAAACGTACCATCAGCTTAGAAATCATTTTGGACGCACCCGATGGTACTCCTAGGTGACGTGGGTCATGTGGAATCTCACTTCTCTCCGTTTGGAGACAGTGTTAGTGTCGGTGCAAGATAGGTGCATGGTTTGCGCTAGATGTACTATTGGCCTACAAATTGTTTTGGACACACCCAATGGTACCACTAGGTGACGAGGCTCAGATGGAAGCTCGTTTCGGCCCATTTGGAGACTGTGCCAATCTTGACGCAAGATAGGTGCACGGTTTGCGTCGAACGTACCATAGGCTCGGCAATCATTTTGGATGCACCTGATGGAACGCCTAGGTAACGTGGGTCATGTGGAATCTCACTTCTTTCCGTTTGGATGCAGGGTTAGTCTCGGTGCAAGATAGGTGCATGGTTTGCGCTGGACGTACCATAGGCTCATAAATCATTTTGGACGCACTCGATGGTACCACTAGGTAACGAGGCTCAAGTGGGAGATCATTTCGGCCTTTCAGACATATAGTGCTAATCTTGACGCAAAATAGGTGCATGGTTTGCGTTGAACGTACCATAGGATCGGAAACCATTTTGGACGCACCCGATGGAACTCCTAGGTGACGTGGGTCATGTGGAATCTCGCTTCTTTCCGTTTGGAGACATTGTTAGTGTCGATGCAAGATAGGTGCATGGTTTGCACTGGATGTACCATGGGCTCAGAAATCATTTTGGACGCACTCGATGGTACCAACAAGTGACGAGGCTCGAGTGGAAGCTCGTTTTGGCCTTTCGAACATAGTGCTAATCCTGATGCAAGATAGGTGCACGGTTTGCGACGAACATACCACAAGATCATAAATGAATTTGGACGCACCCGATGGAACTCCTAGGTGACGTGGGTCATGTGGAATCTCACTTCCTTTCCGTTTGGAGACAGTGTTAGTGTCGGTGCAAGATAGGTGCATGGTTTGCGCTAGGTGTACCATTGGCTTACAAATCGCTTTGGATGCACCCAATGGTACAACTAGGT